>QZGG01001088.1:0-80468 GCA_006409495.1 Sedum album | reverse complement strand
ATTAGTTTGTATAAACTGTGGCTTTTGCATCACAGAGGTTCCCATGCTACTAAAGAATCATGGAGGAAATGAGAGGTTATCTACAAGGGTCACGACGATGGGATCAAACTAGCAGTTTCTTTATTACAAGAATTCGACCTGCCATTAGGTCTTTTGCCTTTAAAAGATGTCATTGAAGTTGGGTTCATTAGAAGCACAGGCTATATGTGGATCCTGCAAAAGAAGAAAACTGTGTATGTGTTCAAGGTAGTGAGCAGGCTTGCGGCAATGGAAAAGGTTAATTGTGAGGTGGCTCTAATTTCGATAAAAGTCCTGAACTTATAAGTATGTGTTTGTTGTGTTCAGATTTTGAGAGGTTCTGTGTTTAAGACAGTGCAAACCTGTTTACTTGTCTTTACATGTTTTTCATTCTTTCTGAAACAGATTCCGACATCTGTTTGCGTTCGGAGAGAAACAGCTACACCAACCAAATTCAAGCCATTTGCTTAAGCAGTTAATACCAAAAACAGTTACAGGGCCACCAGCCATTCCAAGGTTACAGAGAACTGATTCATACACTGCAGTTTTACTAGACATGAAACAAACTGGCTGATTTATTTATACCATTTTTACTGGCTGTAACTTATGAACAGTAGAAACTTGGAGAAGTATCATTGTAGTTTCCTGAATATTTCTCAAGGTTCAAAATCGGCGAAGAAATAAATGTTGTGTAAAAAGATACTGCATTTTATAAAGATGGTTCAAGATCTAAATCAGCAGTAACTGTTTGCTGTACAGTTTCAGATTAATTTTAAGCTATGTAACAACTGTTAAAAGTATAATAAGCGGTATACATTCCTATATTGTTACAGTTAGCTATCAACTTCAGTATCACATAGAGAACTCTGTGGGAATCAGGAGATGTTCTTTGATATTGATTTCAAGGAGCAGGCAGTTTCATGATATCTCCTTGGCTTGCAAACCAGCTCGGCACAATAAGCCGCAAATATGGATACAGATCATTGTATGCCTTTTTAATGGTTCCATCAGAAGTGTTAGCTACGATGGATATGTCTCTGGCACTTCTTTTATGTCCGCAAGCAGACATGTGACATAAACAATCCCAGCAGCAATAGACTTGGGAGTCCTCCTGATATCATGTTCCTCAGATTTCCTCAGTATTTCTTGGGCAGCTTTGATTGCTTGGTTATTCAGACCAACATCGTAAGCGAAACGCTTCAGATAATCATTAACTTGTTGATCAGTTCTGTTTCCAAGTTCCATTATTGATGCAGATGATGAGCCAAGCTTCTCATTGAGTATTCTGATAATGGTATTTTTGGCAATCACGATCTTCTTCTCAGCAAGTCCACCAGCGGCCATTTTCATCTCTTTAAGCGTGCGGGACTGATTCAGTTTCTGACTAGCAATGTGCACGCAAGCAGCGGCAAAGTTGTTATCGCGCTTTGTCGGATTCAAAAAGGGTTAACCTTAGTATATATATCACAAGCAAGATCCTTGACAGTCTTGTAAACACCCAACCTATCGCATATTTCATCTATACTTCCCAACGCGTTAACGAGCGAAGAACGAGACTTATCAACAGGATTACGAAGTCTAAGAACGGGAACGGCGTTCTTGTCTTTGACATTGTTGAAATCAATAGTTGTATCGAGCATGTCGTGTCCTTGAAGAAAAGGGTTGGAAGGAGCGCCAACACGAACAGGGTCTCTGTCTTCACCTTCATTGTTGTCGAATGTCCTGTATTCAGCAGTTTCATCGGCAATGTGGGAATCAAGTACGAGTCCGCACTCGTGGCAGATAAGATCTCCGGCAGCGTGATCATACGTCACTTGGGTCTCCTTTTTGCAATCGGAACAGTAATTACTATCATCATAAGCCATTGAAGTTCAGTAAGCAGTGATCTCAACAACAGAGCTGATCAGGAGAGTGTTGTGTCTTTGAAATCGAATTGAATTGATTGACGAGTTAGGGTTTGTATTTATAGACGAGTTCATATTTCCTATTCTCTAAATTGCTTTAAAATATTAGGAAATTTTGAATATTTCTAAATTACTATCCGTTCGTTAGATTTCATGTCAGTTGTAATTATTTGGAAATTTTTAAATTTTAATAACCTTTTAATAGGATTAAGTTCTAGGAAGACATACAAATTTTAGTGAGACGGAAGAACATCATCTCAATCGTTGATTTCAATTCATTCAACGGTTGATATTGATAACCGTCATTCTCAACCGCCCATGTATTTTGCTAATTCAACCACCTATTTTAATTCATAATTTATTTAATCTCAACAGTCAGATTAATCAAAATAAACGATTGAGATGATGTTCTTTTATCTTACGAAATTTTAAATTCCTTTAAGAACCGAACTCCCTTTAAATAACTATCTAGCAATGCCACAATGTTTCTTAAGGATCCAGTGCCCAATCAGATTTAGTGCTGCTTACAACTTTATATTGCACGTTTAAAACACATCGTTTAGGATAGAAACTATGTAGTTTAAGGTTAATATTATATTGTTTTTAATAATTTTTAATTGAGTTTTAGTAAAAAATAATCATATTTACAAAAATCTTATTTATTTCAATACTTAATAGTATATTTAAATGTATCTAGGGGACAATTACAATTATGTGAGACGAAAGGATATCATCACAATTAACCAACGAAAACTATTGAAACCGTCTATTCTCAACCGCCTTGTGTTTTTACAAAGTCATTTCAATTTTAATTAAAAATCAACTGAATCACATCCGCTAGATTACTCTAAATCAACAGGGCGAAATTAAGTCTCACAGTCTCACAAATATATATTATTCCTCTTAATATTAATCCTTATTCACATATAAAGTGGATTAGATATAAACTATAAAGTAATCTTATTTGTTCATCAATCTCAATCGTACGGTTTTAATTGTCAGTGTTAATTCAACAAAGGTTATAAATGTAAATTAACCAACCATATGTTTCAATATATATATTAAATTTTGAGTAGAGATCAGGAACATATAATGTTTTTACCCTATATCTGAAAATCCTACTGTTTCAAAATTGGGTAAATTTCAATTCGTAAAACAGATTTAATGATTAAATTTAATTCTAAAATCAAACAAAAGGCATATTAGGAAAGTCAAACTAATCTAAAATAACCGATTAGCAAAAACATGGGATTGTGATATTCCGTTCTTAAACCTCTCGTTTTCAAATTCAACTCCAAATCAACCAAATTTGACGTCTTGTATTTATGTTCTTTTCTGAAAAATCAATCAAATCGTTGCAGGGAGTCTAGCCAACGGACCCCATCTTCAGATAGATTGAATTCGGTGAGTTCGCGATTCTTATTTGAATGTAAATTGAACTAAGAGTTAAGTCGACATAGATTCTGATGTATCTAACAATTTTGCTTACAACTGCAGATCTAACCATTTATCACACATATACTCGACATTGTTTTCTGAACCATACTTCTAAATGATTCAGATGATGTATGATTCATAAATTTATAAAAGATGATTCATGAATCATGCTTCATTGGTTTCAAAACCATAATCCAAATGACAATCGTCAGATGATGTACGATTCATAAATTTACAAAGGATGTTCCGTGAACCATGCTTCATTTGTTTCTGAACCATACATATAGCTACAATGATCAAATGATGTATGATTCATAAAATATAAAGGATGGTTATGAATTATGATTCATCGGTTTTTGAACCATAGATTTAATCAAAATTAAGTTTAATATAATCATGTTTAATACAACATTCTTACTTAAGTATCTTTTACTTATACGTATGATTCATAAATTTAAAATGAATGGTTCATGAACCATGCAATGTAAATTTATGAACCATATAGTAAAGCTTTGAACCACATTTCATCAAGCTTTTAACCACAATTCGTTAAACTAACTAAGGTTGATCTATGGTTCATACTTTTACAGAAAATGGTTCATGACCATGGCTTAATAGATATTTAGTAAAATCAAATCAGTGCACTACAGTTATACTAATTGAAACATTAACAAATAACATGGTTCATAAAATTATAAAGAATGGTTCATGAACCATGTTTCATTAATTAGTGAATCATACGTCTGTTAGCCAATTAAATACAATTACGAATCAAGTTTTATACTACGAATCAATTACGATTCAAGTTTCTTTAATTATCAACTAGGTATTGACCCGCGCTGTGCGCGGGGTGATGGATTTAACGAAATGTATTTCTATATAATTAATTGAAAATACAAGCCAGCCAATTAGAAAAAAGGGATTTAACGAAATGTATTTCTATATAATCATGAAATATTTCCGAATCTATAATATTCTGTATTCGACACATGCTGCCAAAATATTTACATGAAATATTTGACTATAATCGTTTCTATAGTTGACAATAGTATTAAATATTTGATGATGTTGTCAGAATATTTACACGAATTATTTTACATGTGTTAAATATTTTGATTCCAATTTCAATGATTCCCATTAAATATTATTATTCAAAAAAGCCAGCCAATCAGAAAAAAAAGAAAAAATTCAAAATTCTAAAAAAATGACACATAGGCCAAATTGCTTACACGACGACACGTGTCCAATCATACATCCCTTTTAATATATACATGATTAAAGATATTTTTTGAAAAAACAAACCAAACACGCTTAATTTTCCTAAATATTTGATGAATAATTCAAATTTTAAATTGTCATTATATGGTTATAATGATTTAAGGAATGACTTATATAAATCTTAATAAAAATATTCGAATATTGAATATTCAAATATTTAATATTGTCATAATTTACGGGGCGAAATTTAATGTAAAATATTTAGAGAATATTTAAGATGTTATATTACGGGTTTACCCTTTCTAGCAATTAAAAATAATATCTTGACCATTAAATAAAAACCTTTTGATTAAAATATATATGGATTGCCAAGATTTGTTTGCAGTTTTCGTAGAAACAACTTGTTTTTATTTGATCATTACCTTAACTTTTATTATTCCTTAAATTTTGGAAACTAGTATACATTTACTAATATTTTCCATTGAATTAATCAATTCAAATCAATAAATTGTATTCATCTCCGTAATTTTTGTTAACAATATTTGACTGTTAATAATAATTCATTCATATTTAATTCAATTAGATCGTCTTTTCGATTCAAATTGTCATTGAAGCAGGTAAGTTTTATCAACGCACCAATACCATTGAGTTGTCATCAATTGATGTAGTTTATTTTTTTATTTGATAGTCTCATGATTCAATAATTAATATAGTTTGATTCATGAACATATACTACCTTTTAATGAACCATAACTTTTTTAGTTGAGTAATCTTATTTCTTTTATGTTCATAGTCGATTGTTAATCATCCTATGGAATCTGAAATCATTACATTTGAGTTACATTCGCTTCAAATGATGTTTGTTAAATCGATATAGTGTCAAGAATTTTATTAAGAAATGTTTGGTTCACAATATACAATATGATTCATGAAGCATGATACATTATTTTGTGAACCTTACATAATTCGCAATGTGATACAACAAAGTTCATGAACCATGACACACTATTTGATGAATCATGACATACTATTTCATGAACCATTGACATATCTTGTAAGTATATCATTGACTAAAAAAATTTCAAATTGTTTTGATTTGTAATATACATACCTTAATACAGAAACATAATTCACAATTTAATACAGAAAGAATCATGAACCATTTTATAGTATTTCGCGAAACATAGACATAGCGAAATAAAAATATTTGCAAATCATAGATATAGTGTAACAGAAACGTTTATTCGTAAAAGTCTTCTTTCGTAGTGTCTGAAGAATCGCTTGAAGCTTGGATCGGCATTCGCATCGGAATCAACTCCCAAAATTGAATTGTGTTCCAATTTAGAATTTCGATGAGACATGTGGGTGGTCAAAGATCACTAATTTTGTGTAAATATCTTAACCACCTTCCCTTTTGAATTTTTAGTTTGGACTAATTTACCCTTATGAATTATTTATTAATATATTAATAGTTTTTGATATTATCCCAAATCCAAGCCATTCAATTAACGACTTGTATTTGTTTACATTTTATACGAAATATTTACTTTTTACCTGATCCTTACTCTAATATATATTCACACATATAAAGTAAATTAGATATAAAATATAAAGTAATCTTAGCCACTTATCTCTACTAGGAATTTATATGTAGGACAATATAACATTATTTCAACCGTTGATTTTTAATAATCTAACGGTTGAGATTGATAACTGTCATTTTCAACCGCCCATTTATTTTGCATATTCAACTACCTATATAAATTAAAAATCAACTTCATATCAACCGTCAGATCAATTAAAATCAACGGTTGAAATCGTATCCTTCCGTCTTACAAAGGTTATTTGTCCTTCTAGATCCTTACTCATCTCTACTATATTTAAAGCCCGAGGGATGGAATTGACGGATTCTTTTGAAGCCATAATTCACATTCCTAATATACCCTTATTTAATATAATAATTTCAGTAATATCATTACATAATAATTATAAAGGGTTAAGTTCTAGAGAGACATGTACGTTTTGTGAGACGGAGGGACATCATCTCAACAGTTGATTTGTATGATCTTGCCGTTGAGATTAAAGTTGGTTTTTGATTAAAATGGGTGGTTGGATTTGCAACATGCAGGGGTGGTTGAGAGTAGCGATTATTAATATCAACCGTTAGATTAATAGAAATCAATGGACGAGATGATGTCTCTCCGTCTCACAAAAAAATGATGGTTCTCCTAGAACCTTATCCTTATTATATAATATTTATACCCTATATATTCACATAAAGTTCTAGGAGGACGGATAAATAAATGTGAGACAATGAGACATAATTCCAACCGTTGAATACTAATAATCCAACAAATGAAATTTGATTCAAAAAAATAACCATCAATCTCAACTGCTAAGGTTTTTTGGAAATCCAATCCCAAACATAGAAACCAATTTTAATCTCAACCGCAGATCAATCTAATCCAACAATTGATATAAAATCCTTCTATCTCACCTAAACTCTTTATTTCTCTTAAACTTTATCTTATTCACATAAATACACAAATTTTATGCACAGCACCAAAATTACTAGTCAAATTAAATCCGATGGTTTCAATTAAATAATTAAGATATATATATTTTAATGACACAAAAGTATAATTGTAAAGTGAGCAGTTAAATATTTTGAAAAACATATTCTACTTTAATGGATTCTTAATTTTGGGGAGATTATTGTTAATTCTGATTTATAAATTACATTTTTCATAATTAAAATTTAATTTTATAACCACAATTGTCTGACACCCAACCACCACCCAAAAGCCGGCCTCCCTATGCCACGGACGATGTTAATGGTGCATTGCCTTCCATCGTTGTATGCTTCGAAGATCTTAATTAGTTTGATTTTAATTAAATAGATAATAAAATTAAATTTACAAATTTGAATTTAACATAAAATATTTTTGATTTAATATGGCGATGATTTTATGGACTAAGCTTATTTATTTTCTATATTCATTTTTGTTGACATTTTTTAATTTTTACAAATACACTTTAATCATAATACATCTGCCATTAAAAGTATTTATTTATTTATTTAATTAATTAATTTTATGGGTTATATTATAAGGTTGTCCAGCTAGTGTCGGGCAGAGACGAGAAAACGAACCGAACGAGGCAGCCCAGCTATGGTTTCCACCAGACGAAGTGGATCTCTCTCCGGCGCCGGCAACAACAACAACAACAACACCCCCAACAACAACAACAACGCATCCTCCGCTTCAACCTCTGACGACAAGCCTCCCTCTCCCAAGCGTCAAAAGTCCTTTCCCCTCCCTTTCCTAAAGTCTAATAATACCAAATCAATCATTCAATCAAAACTCATTGATTCTTTTCATCTTCTTTTTGCAGGCTGGAAATGGAGAATCATCCCAGAAACCAACCACTCCATCCCCTGCATCACCGCCCGCAGCAGATCCACTTGAATCTCCTCCTTTGGCCCTAAAGAGGCTGCTGATGCCACTCCTGTTGCTCAAGGTTTCATTGCATGCTTTAACGTTCAATTATAGATTTGAAATTGTTGTTGTTTTTGTTAAGGGTTTGTGTTTTGACTTTTTTCTGTTCTTGAAGGATTTCCGCCCACTGCTCCTGACAAAGCAAGTTCGCTTTCGTTGAGTGCATTCACTAAAAACATGGCATTTGATGCACCTTGGTGCAAGCTTTTATCACAACATTCACAGGTTTGTTTAGATGTTTATCATGATGATTAGTATTTAATTTTGTTGAAATGGAGATTTATAAGGTTTTGATTTTCTCATATGACGAAACTCTAATGTGCTAATATGCACATCGTGTTTTACAATCGGCTCTAGTAAGCAATGCGGCTTATATTTGAGGGATCCTACTGTTAGCAACATAGTATGCAAGATTAAGCATGCACAACAGGTATCTCAATGCATTACACATTTTTGTGATTCAATTTTGGTGTCTGGTAACTCCGCAACATTTGACTTCATTATGCGTTTTACTGGTTGTTGGATCGTCAGCGGGATGGTAATGCAGCAGCTATGCTTGAAATCACTGGAAACAAACAAACCGTGCAAGTGAATGGGATGCTTATGAAGAGAAACACCAGCTGTGCTCTCAACTCGGGGGATGAGATCACCTTTGGCGTGTTGGGAAACTATTCATATGTATTATTCTCTTCTGACCCTGACCTCTTTGTTCACTCATAATTGCTGCTAAATAGAATTTGATTCCTTCATTCTTTTTGAGTCCTTACTCTATGCTTCTTTCATTATTGGTCAAATCCTTAGCTGTATGTTTTGTGTAGATCTTTCAGCTACTTGTTAGTGAGGCTGCCACAAGAATACCTGCTGGGAGCTCAGATGTTCATAGTAAAGCTGGAAAGGTTCTGCCAATGGAAAAGAAATCAAGGGATTCCGCCCTTGCTGGGGCGTCAATACTGGCTTCTCTTTCAAATTTAAAGCATGACTTATCTCTCATCAAAACCACGATGCCATCTACCAGTAAGGCACACAAGGGTGCTGATTTGTCCTCTTCAGCGGTATACCTGGATGGGTCTCAAGTCGAGGCTGATGGATCAGAAGTAAATTTGACTTCAACCTTGGAAAGCAATAGGCTAGCAGAGAGTACAGATGGTGGAAAAGATCATCTTAGATCTGACTTTAGTTTGGAGGCATGCCTTTAGGACCCTTTTCAACACAATTTGTTTGACATCAACGTATTGTATTTCAAGTTAAAATATTTGTCCTGGGATTCCCACTGATTTACCTAACTCTTCTATCCGTAGGCATTGGAAGAAAGAAGCGACCTTATTAAAGATTTGCAGCCTGCTTCCACATCGGCATCGTCTTTGCGATGCACTATGTTCAGAGAAGACATTAAAGCCGGGATTCTTGATAGCGCAGAAATAGATGTATCATTTGATGACTTCCCATACTATTTGAGGTATGCCTGGGCTTATCTGTGTTGATCTTATATGCAATGCATAAGATTTATTTGCTTTGTGCTGCTCCTATATTCGTTATTTTACTGTCTCTTTAAGTATTATTCTTATGGATGAAATACACTGGTCACCCATGTTTAAAGAAAGACATAATTCATAAAAAGATATCTTTTGTGTTCTGTAATCCGTAGTAACTGTTGCTTGATGAAGTTGCTCTTCTTTTCGATCCAGTCTCATATTGACTTTGCATCACTTACAAACCGAAATCTCTTGCAAGTATATATATTATATGCTCATCTGAAATTCATTTTAATTTTTTTCTGAAAAATTGAGTGGCATTAATTTATCTTCTCTTCAGAACGTCATGCACACTTTTGTAAATTTGCATGCAATACTAGATGCTTGTGTTCTTTCTTAAAAAAACATTTTCTGACGCGTCTTTGAATTTTGCAGTGAATACACTAAGAGTGTACTCATTGCAGCTTCATGCATACACCTTAAACATAGAGAACATGTTAAGTATACGACAGAGCTTCCTACTGTTAATCCAAGAATCCTGCTTTCTGGCCCCACAGGTTTGTCTAGTAATTATCACTCTCTACTTTGCATTTCTTCTCTATTTATATTCTTTGTTCCAATAATCTGACTGTGTTTAAGAATATCCAGGTTCTGATATTTACCAAGATATGCTTGTCAAAGCACTTGCAAAGCATTTTGGGGCTAAACTACTTGTATTTGATAGCCAAACGTACTTGGAAGTAAGATATTAGTTCTTTAACCTGAATATACTTTAGAAATACTTATTCAAAAGAAAGCATCTTTTATAAGTTAGATCCTTTTAGTAGATGTTTTTGTTTGCATGCAGCGTTTATCAATTAAGGAGGCTGAACTTCTGAAAGAGGAGCTGAGTGGGGATATGTGTACAACAAGCAAGCAGAGTTCTGAACAGGGTGACCTGAACAGTAGTGCTGACCCTTCGTCTGATCAGGTTACATGGGAAGATAATGGCCAGGTGTTCCGACCAAAGCTGGGAACTGATTTCCAATCCCCATCTGCAGCATCTAAGAATTATACCTTTAAATTTGGTACGTCAACGTACTACATTAAACCAAAGTCCACTCTTAGAGTGCAGGTTACTATACTAATGTTTGGTCTAGATATCACTTACAGCATTCATACTGATTGCTCAGGTGACAAGGTTAGATTTACTGGTTCAAATCCTGCCAGTCCTTATTCAGTTGGTTCAACACCCGCAAGGTAAAGTTTTCTTCGCAACATTTTATAGATGTCTTGAAATGAATTACTTGCAGAGTACTTGTACGTGTGAATTTGGTTGTTAAAATATGTTTTATTGTGCATTTGACATTATTTACAGACTTGGTTTGCCTATTTTAGAATTTGATTTTAATCCTGCAGTTAGCTATAGCTTCTTCACTTAGCCTCTTAAGACTGAATATAACCAGTTGATTGATTGAATTTTACAGGCATATTTAACTCCACAAACATCTAGGTGATACTGCAATAGGAATATTTTTTATCCATTCCTCAAAAGACTTTAATACTATTGTGAGTAATTAACCTGGCCTTGTAACAAGCCTCTTAAAACTAAATATAACCAGCTGATTGATTGCATTTCACAGGCTCAGGCATATTTAACTCCACAAACATTTTGGTGATACTGCAATAGTAAATTATTTGATGCCAGTTATTTTTTTCTCCTTTTCTCAACAGATTGTTGAGCCTTAGGGTGTGTCGAAAGACTTTAATACTATTGTGAGTAATTAAGACGTTATTGAAACATTTTTAGGGGGCCATCATACGGAGCTCGCGGTAAGGTGCTCTTACCCTTTGAAGATAATCCACTATCCAAAATCGGTGTACGGTTTGACAAACCCCTAATAGATGGAGTTGACCTCGGTGGTCTCTGTGGATCAGGTCATGGTTTTTTCTGCAATGGTAAGGTCGCAATTGGTTCTTTCAAGTCCTTTATGTTGTTTATTTATGTTTCCTAATACACATAAGACACTATGGTTGCTTAAAAAATGTCTCAATGTGAATACTAGCTAGCGATCTTCGTATGGAGAGTAGTGCAGCTGACGATCTGGATAAGCTACTTATTAACACATTATTTGAGGTATCAGTTAGTATTTATTCAGCATTTTGGTAACTCCTATGTCCAGGGACATCCATAACATATTTTTGTTCAGACCATATACAGCGAGAGCAGAAGTTCTCCATTTATATTATTCATGAAAGATGCAGAGAAGTCTATTGTTGGAAATAGCGACTCATATAACACATTCAGAAGCAAACTTGAAAAGCTTCCGGATAATATTGTCGTAATCGGTTCACATAGTCAAAATGACAACCGCAAGGATAAGGTAATAGACATTATGCGTGAATTTATTAACTTTATGACATATTTTGTTTTGTTGAATATATTACTTCCATTTCTCTCTCTAAATCTTGCAAAGCTTTTCTTACTAGAAGCACACATATTATTTAACAAATTAAAGTAATCAGTGATGAAATTTGTTGATTTGATAAGATGCGAACTATGCTTGTTAGTTGTTAAATGGCAATTTTGCTTCTCAGAAACAAGGAAACATCATAAAATTATTTTTTCTAAATTTGTATTCTTGAAACAAGCACACATATTCATTGTGTTGTGTTCTATTCGTGAAAGAACGCTTTTCTCCATATGTATTAGATTCAGGATTCATCGTGATGGAAAAAGGTAAAATGTATTATTCATAGCAGTCTTCATATGTCAGAATCAAAGATAAACTGGTCAATCCCATATTGATTTGATTCAAATTCTTAATTTTTTGAGAGTTTTAGCTGAAATATAGTGTCACTCATCACCGCCCCATTTAATAATCTTTAAATGCAAATTTGATATTCGATAGTCTGAATGCAGACTCATCCTGGTGGTCTACTTTTTACGAAACTTGGAAGTAACCAGACGGCTCTCCTCGATTTGGCTTTCCCGGTAGTTACTCAGTTATTGAAAAATGGCCTCTATACTTCATCCATACATTTATTTATTAGAATATGAAATGATATGTGCCTTTGGCTAACATTAATATTGTTAAATGATTTCAGGATAGTTTTGGAAAGCTACACGACAGAGGTAAGGAGGTTCCCAAAGCAACAAAGCTTCTGACCAAGTTATTCCCCAACAAAGTGGCAATTCATGTTCCACAGGTTGGGATAATTTTGCGACTTGAGTTAAATTTAACAGAGGTTTTGATAAAAGATAGTGTAATAATTCTCTGTATGACTGGTTATATTTAAGTTTCATGTGGCTTATTATATCACAGGATGAATCACTACTTGTAAGCTGGAAGCAGCACATGGATAGGGATGCTGAGACTCTGAAAATGAAAGGGAATTTGAATTATCTACGCACTGTAAGATTTTACATGGAAGAGAAACATATGCTATTTTTTATGGTGACTTCAATTTGTAAATGGTCTCTTGATTGAACTTAAGTATGGTAATGTTTAATATGTCTGGAAATGTCATGTTTTTGTTGTTGTTATTGATTTTAGTTAAGATGTTACATCTGAACGAGACATTAACTTATAGGTCTTGAATCGAATTGGCGTGGAATGTGACGGATTGGAGACTTTAAATATAAAGGATCACACACTAACTGCAGAAAGTACGTGTTGGTACCTTAGCTTAATTTCAACCAATTTTATGGGCATGACAGCAGGTGTCTATTTTGTTCTTGCAGCTGCAGAGAAGGTGGTGGGCTGGGCCCTGAGCAGTCACTTAATGATGAATCCCAATGCTGATTCCAACACAAAGATTGTTATGTCGTGCCAGAGGTAAATTTCAGATCTGTCAGTTATTGCATTAATGAAACAATATGCAGTGATTGTCTGGGGATGACATATCTCCCTCGGTGCATAAGTTTTGTTTTCTTTTGCAGCATACTTAACGGTATCGGGATTCTACATGCTGTACAGAATGAGTCCAAGAGCTTGAAGAAGTCATTGAAAGTAATTTTATTCAAAGATTTTGAATACCATATGGCAAATCTGTTTGCCGATGTCCGTACGCTGTTTTAATAATATCCACCGTTGGGCCTTCTCAGGATGTTGTCACTGAAAATGAGTTCGAAAAGAAGCTATTAGCAGATGTAATACCTCCAAGTGATATTGGAGTTACATTTGATGATATTGGGGCACTTGAAAAAGTGAAGGACACCTTGAAGGAATTGGTTATGCTCCCTTTGCAGAGGCCAGAACTATTTTGCAAAGGTCAGCTGACGAAGGTAACATGGTTCATCCCTATTAAACGGTATTGCTTAATACACCTAAATCTGCATGGCATATAGTTTCAATGCCCTTTTGCATCATTAGTTTCGGTACCAGTGAATATAGACTTTGGTCAGTGATGCTTGTTACTGCAAAAAATTTGGTGTCATATGGGATATCATTTCGAAAAGGAGTCAATATTCGTTATTTAAGAAGTGAGCCATAATATTCATTATTATTATGGATGCTTGCTGCACAATGTGTTCTATTAGTTCAATTCGACTCGTATTTATTCCTGTTTTCCTTGTTTTTAGAATTAGATTTTTAAAAAAAATTGATTTCGTGTGAAGCCTTGCAAAGGGATTCTGTTATTTGGCCCTCCTGGAACTGGGAAGACGATGCTTGCAAAGGCTGTAGCTACCGAAGCTGGAGCAAATTTCATCAATATATCCATGTCAAGCATCACATCAAAGGTAAGAAATGCCGAGTATTGTATGTTACGCTTCTTTGTATAGACTTTATAACCCTACCAGGGCATCAAATATTTTATAGCAGTTGGTTGTTTTGATCCACAGTGGTTTGGTGAAGGTGAAAAATACGTAAAAGCTGTATTTTCTCTTGCAAGTAAGATCGCACCTAGCGTTGTTTTTGTAGATGAGGTAGGCGTATGAGGTTTTAGTCTGGATTCTGTCATCTTCAAAAATCAGTATATTAAATTGGAATTTTTGTTTTCTTGTGAAGGTAGACAGCATGTTGGGTCGAAGGGAGAATCCTGGAGAGCATGAGGCCATGCGGAAGATGAAAAATGAATTTATGGTGAATTGGGATGGTTTGCGGACAAAAGACACTGAACGTGTTCTCGTTCTTGCAGCGACAAATAGACCATTTGACCTAGACGAGGCCGTTATACGAAGGCTCCCACGCAGGTATGAATTAGTTGAAATTGGCAGTAATTATCTCCTTGTGGAATTTGATTTTTGAGGACGTTATTGTATCATACTTTTATTTTTAACTGAAATTGCTGCTTGTTTGTATGAAGATTGATGGTGGATCTGCCAGATGCAGCAAACAGGGCTAAAATTCTAAAAGTTATATTAGCCAAAGAAGAATTGTCCCAGGATGTTGACATGGAGGCAATTGCAAGTATGACTGACGGCTATTCTGGCAGTGATATTAAGGTGTGATTTGGTGACTGCCCCATTTCACTGGGTTTCTAAGCTTGTTATACTATTTATCCATGATCATCTCCATTTTTTTGCTACAGAATCTGTGTGTAACTGCTGCTCACGGACCAATTAGAGAGATATTGGAGAAGGAAAAGAAGGTTTGTCTTCCTTGAATCTGCTGATATAACATTTATTCAGCTTAGACAATTTTACAGAAATGTTTGAGTGTGACTTACTCAACAATAGAAGTTTCCATGACAAATGCATGGATTAATAACAATGACTCCATGCTACACTTTCTTAAGTTTGTCGATTTTATAACAGGAGCGTGACGTGGCAGCAGCAGAAGGTAGATCACCACCTGCGTTGAGGGGAGGTGAGGATGTTCGAGCTCTAAATATGGAAGACTTCAAACAAGCACATGAACGGGTAATGTAGATAACAGTTGTTTATCATCAATCTTATCATTCACATGTGTGTGATGGTTAATACTTGTGATGTTTATCAGGTGTGTGCAAGTGTTTCATCGCAGTCAGTTAATATGACTGAGCTTAAACAGTGGAATGAGCTTTATGGTGAAGGTGGATCAAGGAGGAAAAAGCCTCTTAGTTATTTCATGTGAAAGCCTAACATACAACACCAATCCAGCTTCCGAGCAACTATTACTTCTCTTACAAATACAGTTTCTCTGAGGAGCTGAAGTTGAGTAATTGGTTGTGTGGAACAATGGTGACTGGGCAAGCTACCTTCCCATTTTGTTAATTACGGCACATTTTGTTTCTTAGTGACTCTTCTTCTCGGCGCATATTTGAATTTTGTAAATGTTGCGGCCATCTATGCTTTGATTTTACATGCGAGAAAAATATATGACAGTGTTTTAGATCTATCTTGGTGTGTCAGGTGTTCAATTCGTAGCTTTTAAGTAAAATTAGAAGTGATGTGGAGTCGAAGAGCTTTTTCCAGTATTGATTTCCTGTTCTTGTTCTAAGATTTTTGGCCACTTGTATGATAATGGAGTCTTGTGAAAATGTGAGAAACTAATTATAGACATGTGATTGCAACTTTCGAAACAAGCACCATGGTAGTTCAATTTTGGGTACGCAAAATTGGGAACTACGAGGAAGATATTACAGATAGAAGTAGACCGAGTAAGAAGCCTACTGATAGGAACTTAATAATCTGACTTGGCTAATTTAACGCGCTGCTTATGCTGCTATGCCTCTAATCATGAGAGTCACTCTTCTTAAAACCTAAACACCTCTCACTTGGACAAAAGCTTATGGATTGCTAGGTTTTGGTGAAGAACTCTGAAAGTTATGATAATTTCCTCGGTTTGCTTAGATCCTTGCTGAAGATTGCGGAAGCGTATTTGGTTGTTGACGTTACTAGTCTATTGAACACAAAATGTCCACCCAATGGTCTCCTTAGATATGGGCGAGATTTGAATTTGCTCCTTGATTGCTGAAAGTTTGAAAAAAACAATGTGCAGATTGTACGTAACCGGAAGGAACAAACTTGCAAGATGCTTGCTGCAATCTCTGCAGAATTTTACAATTCTGGAAACATGCTTACAACATGGCAGGGAACCCTAATCTAATAGGAAGTATTATCTCTTAGAAGTTATTCTCCTGCAAAACCGACAAATAATTGACCAATAACTGCCTACAGATCCTATGCTACTCAATCTAAATATGAAGCACACAACATAATACACATGACCTAAAGTCTGTGTGACACATAACATGAACTGATTATTAAGATAAAGTACCTAAATGAAATATTTAAACCTTAGGTTTGATGATAATCTTCAAAGGCCAAAGTCTTCATGACATACTTGCTGCCCACATTCAGAATGTTGCTTGCCGTGGACATATTAAGCTCGCGTAAGCTGATCTGAACTTGGGTGAGCTGTAATGAGCTCGGGTGAGCTGCTCTGAGCTAGGAGAGCTGAACTGAGTTTCCTTGAGCTGTTCTAATGCAATAAAGGCCTCGAAAGCCACTACATAGTTGTTGAACTTTCGTTTTTGGGTAGCGTGGTTTGCTCGATCTTTCCCCAAAAGCCTTGCTGTCGAATTGTTGCATTCGAAATGAGATTGTGCATTGGCTGACTTAGGCCGGTCAGGTTGGTTCGATGAAGGATTTCCTAAGGCCAAATTCGAGAACACAACAGGTCCTGCCCGCCAAAGACGAATCTTATCCTCAAGATCGAATTCGAGAAATCTGCACTTCATACTTTCCGCACCTTCCTCTTGTTGTCCACTCAGGGTCTGCTACTGCTCCTTGTGGTTCACTAGAGTTGCTACGATACTTACCTTTCCTCCCTTGAAAAATACCATTAAATGATAGCTCGTTTTGGAATGTGAGTGATCACCCAACAATCTGACCTTTCGCCTGTTATCCATGAACTCCATAACCTGGTCTTAAAATCCACCTTGATCTCTCCTAGATTCTGCAGCCACTCCATCCCTAAGATCACATCAACTTCTCCTAATGGCAGAGGAAAAAAATCGGTCTTAACACCATAATCCGGAAATATTAACTCAACATTTAGACAAATTCATTTGCTTTCACAAGTGCTACCTGTGGCTAAGTTCACCATAAATCCCTTACTGTCCAACACATTTAGTCCACTTTCCTCGACCACATCATGAGAAACAAAATTATGAGATGCACCGCTATCAACTAAAACTGTTGCCCTCGGTTTGTAATGAGGTCCATGAGCTTCAACGATTGAGTGTTGCTGCATTCACCTAGGCTCTATTAGTGCAGCGGTGACCAGGTTGTTCCATGGTTCTCCCAAAACCCAACAATTATCGTCTCTTTTGTCCAATCCGTCGGGTAGCTTCTTATGCGGTTGTTGCTGATCAATGACCTTCACTTCTTGTGGTCCTCGCTGATGGTTGTTTGCTGAATGATCTGACTTTGTTCCTTCCTCTCTGAATGTTTGAGCAGGCCTTGAAATCTGATTTGCTCGGTTATGGAGTTTGTTGAATTCCTTCTCCTCAATCAACTCTCCTAAGTGCATGGCATGATCCTAATCAACAGGTTGCTCAACTCTTACTGCAACACGGATATCAGACCTTGAACCCTCAGAAAATTTTCCATAATAGCCTCAGTAGGAATACCCTTAATTGCCCCAACAAATTCCTCAAACTTCTCTCACTATTCCATTACCGATTTGGTCTGAACTAGTGCAAAGAAATTCTCCT
Organism: Sedum album; assembly: GCA_006409495.1. Taxonomy (NCBI): domain Eukaryota; kingdom Viridiplantae; phylum Streptophyta; class Magnoliopsida; order Saxifragales; family Crassulaceae; genus Sedum; species Sedum album. The sequence goes on along the minus strand of QZGG01001088.1, from coordinate 62,297 downwards.
AAATCTCTCTTCTGTCCGTGCCAAGGAACCTTCAGATGATGACTCTCTTAAGTTAATCTCAAGTCTACACTTGCTGCATCTTTGTGTAGTATGTGTACCAAATGAAAGCTTTATCCTCCAAACACATAGTTGCTGTAAAAAAGCTTCTTGTTCGCTGAATCCATTAACACTTAAATAACATACAACTTTCTATATCCACTTATTAACATTATCCTTACTGAAGATGGGCATTACCAACTTACGAACCCCTGGGTCACCCCTCACTTGGGCAAAAATACTCTCCCATTTCTTGTGCTTTTACATACATCGGGTAGCAAGCTGGTGGTCCATTGTTCCTAGGTCTAAACATTTGTTCCCCCTGGTGAGTGCTCCCTCTGTTTTGCATTATGTCTTAGGAGTTATTCTCCTGCATAACCGACAAATAACTGACTAATAACTGCCTACATATCCTATACTACTCAACCAGAATATGTAGGACACAACATAATAAACATGACCTAAAGTACCTGAATGAAATACTTAGACTTAGGTTTGATGATAATCTACAAAGACAAAGTCTCCATAACATACTTGTTGCCCACATTCAGAACGTTGCTTCCCCGTGGACAGACTTGAGTTGGATAATGTCCTAAGCTGCCTTGAACTTAGTTGAAGTGTCCTAAGCTCGTGTAAGCTGATTTGAACTTGGGTGAGCTGCCATAAGCTCGGGTGAGCTGTTTTGAGCTAGAGTGAGCTGAGGTGAGTTTCCTTGAGCTTATTTGAGCTGGCCAAGCTGCTGAGAATCCTTCCTGAATATGGAACTGAGCTGATCTAATACAATAAAGGCCTCGGAAGCCACTACATTGTTGTTGGACTTTGGTTCTAGGGCACTATGGTTTGCTCGATCTTTCCCCAAAAGCCTTGCTGCTGAATTGTTGTCTTCCAAGTGAGCTTGGTCCTTGAGTGACTTAGGCCGGTCAGGTTGATTGGGTGAAGGATTTCCTAAGGCCAAATTTGAGTACACAACACCTATTCGGCTATGAACGACATTTGCTTCAATTGCTGAGTTTTGGGACAAAGTCCCCCTTGCAACAAGGGCTTGGAATGGATGCTTTGTTGAAAGAGTGGTGTTAGATGTAATGCACTTGCAATGAGCTCAAAAGGATCAAAATTTCCTTGATTTTGAATAAGACAAGTAACAAAATTTAGGGGTAATTTGGATGAAATGACCAAAAAGTGCGGGAAAGCCTTGGCATTAGTGACAAAATTAAGGGAAATTTTGGTATTTTTGATCCTCGATATGGACCGAGTCCCGATGCATTAGGCAATTTCCTTTTTGAAATAAGAGATTGATGATGTTTCGATCTTAATACACATCAACTTCCATCTGATAATGCTCTTCACAAAAATGTTCAATTAATAAGTCTTCAACAATAATCTCTTCTGTATATAAATCGATAAGGATCCTATTAACGGTTACCAATGAAGCCACATTTTTTCTCTCTAAAATACTCCTACACATCTTTATAATTACTAAATCATACTTTATTTATATTGGAAAGGACGATAAATATTTGTAAGACAGAAAGTCATCATCTCAATCGTTGATTTTGATTAATCTGATGATTGAGAATAAAGTTGGTTTTGAATTAATCGGGTGGTATGATTTGCAAAAACACGGGCGGTTGAATTTTGACAGTAATTTTTGTTTAAATTTGTTGGATTATTATTAATCAACGACCGAGATATGTCTTACTGTTTTACAAATTAAGGGGGAAGTTCAAGAAGGACGAATAAATTTTTGTAAGACGGTGAGACACAATCTTGATCCTTGATTATTAATAATCCAACGGATGAGATTTAAACAAAAAATAACCGCTGAATGCAACTACCCGTATTTTTTACAAATCCAACCGCCCAGTTAATTAAAACCCAACTTAAATCTCAACCGTCATATTAATCAAATCAACGGTTGAGATTTTGTCCTTCCATCTCACAAATATTTACTGTCCTCCCAGAACTTAACCCCTTATCCACATCCCTAAACTTTTCCCTATATTTAATAAATAAAATATATGCATAGAAATCTGTGCACAAATTACTAGTAATAATAATGACCGAGATTATGTCATATCATTTTATAAATACTAATCCGTCTTTCCTATACTTTTCCCATTATTTAATAAAATCAAATAAATGTACAGAAATTTGTGCACAAATTGCTAGTAATAAAAAACAAAAGCCTTTTAATTTACCTATAAGTTTTACATAACTGCATTAGCATCTATGCAGTCTCTAAGAGACATTTTTAATAAGTTTCCATCTTTACAAATGCATAAATGCAAGGGGTTTGGTTTTTTTGTGACCCAATGCAGATTGTGCATTGAAAGTTTAAACATTTTACCCTTTTTGTTTTATTATCTATACAATTCAATATGCATTTGTGCACATTAATAAAAGATAAATTTTATAAATGCTATTTGCAGATCAAATGGTTCAGATTTGAAATCGTAGAAATTGTACGTCAAGTATGGGTTCTTAATTGAACCCATCTAAATGCAAGTGCCCACAATGACTTCAAATTAACGTTTCAGTATTTCGATTAAATAAATACTTAACTTATGGTCATTTTTACTTAAGAGGTTCAGAATTTATTAGATATGAACGATGTTGTTTTTACTATAAAGCTCTATTCTACGTATAGCGACAACAGAAAGGTTCAAGAATGATATTTAGTTTTTCGTAAGATAGTGAGACACAGTACAAATTCGTGTTGGACCGCCTTGTCATATAATCGGATTTAAACACATATTTTAATTTGATGGGCTAGCATGATCCGGACCATTTTGTTAATAAGACGTGATATGGACACATATTATTCTCTCATAGGGCTAAAATCTCGCCTGTTACCTGCTAAGTAATTATTATATAATTCACATATTTTGTTTTTATTGCAACTAATATGAATTATAATTGTTCAAATTTCATTCACGCTATTTTAAATTGATTTGTGGAGCTTTAAAGATTTAAAGTATATGTACAATGAGTTGGGTTCTAGAGAGACATATAAATTTTGTGAGACATAAGGATATAATCTAGACCGTTGATTTGATTAATTCGACGGTTGAGATTTAAGTTGATTTTTAATTAAATGAGCGGTTGGATTTGCAAAATACACGGGCGGTTGGTGATTGACGGTTACTAATATCAAATGCTGGATTGATAAAAATCAACGGCTGAGAGGCTGAGATCATGTCCTTCCATCTTACTAAAAGATGTAAGTCCACCTAGAACTTTTCACTATGTACAATTAATATATATTATTATTTGTATCAATGAACATGTAGTTGTTAATATAATTTATATAACATGTTGAATGTTTCATAATTATTGTATTTTTATTCAGTATATTCTAAAGCGCTTTAGAATATATTAAAAATAAGGGTTTTTTGCCGAAAACCACCCTCCCAATATGTCAATTTGAACAAAACCACTCCTTCAAAATTTTTTTGACTTAACCACTCACAAGTGTTAAAATTATTTAATACGACTTTTTCAACAAGTCAATCGGTAATTCTGGCCGTTGACTTTTAATAAAAAATGAATTTTTTTGTATAAAATCACCCTTCAAATACCAAAATCTGACTTAACCACCCACAAATATGAAAAATATATAATATAGATTTTTCAATAGGTTTATAATAAAAAATTTAATAAAAATCAATTTTTTTAATTTACAGACTAATTAACAAATTAATTTATTGACTTTGGTTGACATATCCACAAAATCAATTTCATTGACTTCGCTTGACTTACCATATATACAAAAATTTCAATTTTATTAAAAGTCAACCAAAGTCAACAGTCAGAATTACTGGTTGACCTGTTGAAAAAGTCGTATTAAATAATTTTAACATTTGTGGGTGGTTAAGTCAAAAAAAATTTGAAGGGGTGGTTTTGTTCAAATTGACGTATTGGGAGGGTGGTTTTCGGCAAAAAACCCTAAAAATAAGTATGAATAAAAATAATCCGAATCTGAATTTATATTGGACTAATCGTTCATTATTAATAATCTAACAGATGAGGTTTAAAGAAAAAGAACCATCAAATATAATCGTTCGTATTTTTTGCAAACTTGTCAGCCCAATTTAATCAGTAAATAAAATTTATCTCAATAGTTGATCAATCAAAATCAACGGATGAAATTATGTCCTTTATTCTCACATAAAATTGATGTGCGACCCATCCATTTTTTATGATACGTGTACAAAAGTCAAAAGTCAAAAGTAAGAATGCACAAGTTAATTAACTAACCAACTCACCTATTTACTCTTATTGTTTTACATTGGGTATATAATTGATAATTTTAAAAAAATTACATATATTTAAATGAATTAATTTCAAACTTTATTTAAATATATATATAATTTAAATATGCATCGACCCACGGTTCAATCCGGTTGAACTTTTAACCAATTATCCCACTACCTTCACCGGATTGATAAACGGGTCGATTTTTAAAACACTGATCTCAAAGATCACAACAATTAGAGTGGATTGTAATTGACCCCAACTCCAATCAAAATTTTTTGTCCCAAATATAATTGGTAGTATGATTATTTTACATACATATAGTTATGATACACACTTAGAGGGAAATCATAAAGGAGGATATATATCTTTTCGTGGGACAGTGAAATATAATCTCAACCGTCGATTATTAATAATCTTACGAATGAGAAAACTCAAAGTAGCGTCAAAATCCAACCCTCCGTATTTTTTGTAAATTCAACCGCTCAATTTAATTAAAAATAATTTAATCAATTATCAAATTAATCAAATCAACAATTTAAATTAAATCATTCCGTCTCCAAAACATACGGTCCTGTCTTAATCTTTACCCTACACTTGGAATTCACATATTTTTTACTCGTAACGGTTTGCAACTTGCTTTAATTAATTGTACAATGCCACTTTTTGCATGAAAAAGGACTAAAAGTACACTGCACCAAAATGTTGCTGAAACGTACAAATACACATCCTACTTAATACAACTGCTCCATTTGTTTTCTAAAAGCAAATCAGAAATTAACACTACTTTTTTGCAATATATAACTTTCAACAGAGTTCTAGAGAAAAATTAACTATTGTGAGACGAAAATATATCATTTTAATTATTGATTTATATTAATTTAACAATTGAAATTGATAACAACAATTGAAATTGACATCAACGATTGAAATTGGTAAGTATTTATCCTCAACTACCTCATTTTTTTGCTAATCCATTATTAAATTAATTAAAAATTATCTTTACTCTTTGGATTTTGGAACATAAACAATTCTTATAATTTTTACTACATTGGAATGGATGGTTGGGTAAGTGTAACAGCTGTCGTGCCGTTTTTAATCCTCCAGTCTGTCGTATTGTAAATCATTACGACTCGACGAATTCCAAATTCTACAGACATGGCGTTGAATTTCTCTCCCTAAAAATAAAGATTAAAATTAGGGCTCCAAAAAGCTGAAGCAAAAATATGGAAGAAGAGCCAATTTCTACTTCAACCTCTCCTCAACCCGACCGCGATCCACCACAATCGCCACCTCCCTCGACCCCTCTTGATCGAATCGATGACCGTCCAGCCCCCAGTGTCCACAATCCGAAGGATGATGATGATGATGCTGCTAATGGAGATGAGGAAACGGCCCAGGAGCAGATTGTGAAGGATGGATGGAGTGATGATGGTGGTGTAAAGTATGATAACAAGGTGGATGGATGGAATAATGATGTGGAGCAGATAGATCAGCAGAAGCAGGTTGTGTATCCGTTGAGGCCTGGGGCTGAAGATTGTAACTTTTATATGAGAATGGGTACTTGCAAATATGGTACAACTTGCAAGTTTAATCATCCCCCTTCTAGGGCTACCAATCAGGTACTGTTTCGCTGCGGTTAAATCCCCTGCTTTGTTAAAATTGTCATGTCTTTCTTTACTAGATGTATGATTGATGTCTTGTTTTATGCAGGCAGTGAAACCCAGGATGAAGGAGAGGGAAGATAGCTCTGAAAGGCCGATGCAGACCGAGTGCAAGGTTTTTTGTTAAGATGTTTTGTCTTCTAAATTCTTTTAGTTAAAAGGTTTGATATGTTGTTGATTTTAAGGGAAATTATATGATGCTATTAGTTGCTAATTAATTCTGTTGAGTAAATTTGTTTGAAAGGCACATTTATGTACACTCGGCAAGAATTGAGCGAATGCCAGTATGTGTAGGTGCATTTGTACTGCAAGTTGCTATTTGTTTGAATTCCAGTTAAGGTTATAGTTCAAATGGAATTTTAGATACTCAATCTTCTGAGTAACAGTTGTTTAAACCAACTCTAATGGCTGGTGCTTTGATTTGTTTCACTCTTTATTGCCTTTTCATGTTATCTATGAGAATGCTTGCCTTGTCAGTCACATACTGATTTGGTTATTTTCTCTTTTGTTTTATTGTGCAGTATTACCTGTCTGCTGGAGGGTGCAAGTATGGAAAATCTTGCAAATTCAATCATTCTAGAGAGAAACTTTCAGTTGCTCCCGTTTTGGAATACAACTTCATGGGACTGCCAGTTCGTCTGGTACTTTCTATAAATGACCCTGGTGGTTAAATTATGTCAAAATTTAAAATTTGAACTGGTCTGAACATTTGGATAAAATTTGAAATGGACTGCTATTGCAGGGAGAGAAAGACTGTCCTTTTATATGCGCAATGGTGCATGCAAATATGCATCCAACTGCAGGTTTAATCATCCTAACCCCAGTACTGGATCTGATTCTCCTTCTGGATATGCTAATGGCGAGCAAGCACCCTCATGGTCCCCTTCAAGACCTTTAAATGAGGCTCCCCCTTTCTTACCTCTGTCGTATTCATCAGCTCGAGGGGCACCTACGCAGCTTCCAAAGTGGAATCAGGTGAGTTTCAGGAGTTTGTGCCCATAATTTTTTGTACTGATTATCTTGCTAGTCACTCATGTTGACAATTATTTTTTCCGTTGGATGGTTAAGGGTCCAATATATTCTGAAGAAAAGAATTTTCGCCCTTCTCCTGCATATGAATCAACAATTCGTCCAATGGCCCAGATTGCATTTTCTCATTGTCCACCTCAGTTAGTAAATGAAGATTTTCCTGAACGTCCCGGCCAACCTGAATGCACTTATTTTATCAAAACCGGAGACTGTAAATTCAGGTCTGGATGTAAATTCCATCATCCAAAGGATCGAATTGTACAGCCATCATGTGCCATGACAGAAAAAGGTCTGCCACTGAGACCGGTAAGATTCATTTTCATATCTCCTCTACTTTCAAACATAAAAAGCATTTCCTTTTTCTTCTGTTCAAGTCTGCCAAATGATTGCTAGATCACTTATCTTTGCGAAGTAAAATTGTCATTCTAATAATCATTTTGCATTTTCTTTCAAAAAATTAGTGCTTCTCTCATTTTGATTGAATGGACATTGATGTCAAATATTTATTAGTAACATTGGAGGCATTGCATATGTGCATGGCTTTGAATTGAATCTGTTGCTTTTGTAAGGTTCACATACGAGTAAAAACTGCTATGCTGAATGCTGTTTACTTGGTCTAAAAGTTTGCCACTTGCAGCACTCATGGATGTGTTTTTGTCCTTGAATTTAATAGATGTAGGAAAGTTTGAGATGGTAAAGAGTTGTCTTTTCAGTCTGGGTTGCATATCCCTATTTTGCTATTTGACTCGGCCATCAATTCATGCTCTATTAGCAATCTAAGCCATTTGGTCTTAAATCTTAATGAGTACTCAAATATCAACAACAACAGGATGTGTTTCTGATCATTCTTTGTGAGTTGTATGTTAGTGCACCAGTGTTTTTATTTGTATTTCTTGCTTGTGTTTTATACATGAAATTTGGTTGCATTGCAGGGTCAAAGCATTTGCACCCACTACAGTAACTATGGCATTTGCAAGTTTGGACCCAAATGTAGGTACGATCATCCACCAAACATTCAGCATATGGCTCCCTCAATTATGACTGGACTGGATCGGCTGCAAATTTCCTCAACCAACTTCACATCTCCTGGTGACACATCTAGATTAAGTAACCTAGGAGAGGGGACAATTACATTATGAGTTATAAAATTGGTGGCCAGCATAGAGATTCTGCTTCTCATGGGCACACCCATTACTGAGTAATGTAGAGGGGGTCATTAGCTAGATGACTTGTGGAAGTTGGATTGCAAACTATATCATATGCCTAATGGTGTCCATTCCTAGTATCTCATAGCTGTTCCCTTAAAACTATCTTCATTATATTGTGTAGAATTTTGCTTTTGTTGTTTCAATTTGAAAACAAAAATTTTGAGTAAAGAAATGTAGTTTGTAATTGGTGATAGAAGAATGGAAAAGAGCGAAATATAACAGAATAAATTAAAAGGAAAACAATAACTTTCTTCAAATTTGTATTGCTATGTTAACTAGGGTAATGCTGTAATCTTCGAATTACCGACCGAATTTTCTTTAGCAAAAAATTTCGGTTCGGTAAATTTGTAAGTTCGGTAATTTTGGTTAAACACCGATTGAAAATCAGTAATAAAATAACGGTAATCAAAATAATTATTGTAATTACCGAATTTCCCGAATTAATAATTATTTAATTTATTAAATATAAATTATATTTTTAATCTTATCACTTGTCTTACACGCTCGGTAGGTTGAAAAGAGGTCGGTACGCACCGAGGCATCGTGAAAATGCTGAACTTTCTAACCAAAAATCAGCTCGGTACACTAGGTAGTGTACCGATCATACCGAGGTGCGAGGTGACTTCTGTTTTGTCTTCAAACACATTTTCGGTAATTTCGATAATTTCGAATATTTACCGAAATTATTGTTTTACCGAATTATCGGTAAATTGATAATTTCGGTTCGGTAATCGGAACAATAATATTATGTCGGTAAATTCGCTAAGTCGGTAATTTACCGAATGCTCTACCCTTTGTTAACCACACCTATTAATTAAATTCAGTGGAAGTTGAAATGCTCAAGTTTAACACCTGGTATATTGTCACTGCTTACAGATCGGATCTCACAAGACGAATACTAATAAGAACAAATTTTTGGCAACCTGAGATGAAATCCTCGTCGATCACAACTCTAAAGAGGTTTTAATTATGTATACAACAATATCTACCTGGGGCCTCCCATGCTCCAGCTCTATCAGAAATAACAAAAGACAATCACCTTGAGTGCTGCATTTGGATCACCCAGTTTGGCATCACCAGCTGGTTCAGTTCCTATTCGGGAAGATGCCTGAAAAGCTAGGTATCCTGTCAACATGCTTCAGGGCTCGCTCTGCGATCTGTCTTGTCTGAGTGTCACCGTGCTGGAAGGCGTCCACCAACTCTGTAATTATATTGGGTTCTTCTGCAACTCCAATGGCAATATCCTCTTTCCTTAAAAATCTTTCAATCGCCCAAACAGCTTTCCTTCGCAAATTCCGTCTTTGAAGCAGAACGTTAAGAATGGGCTTAATTGCCTCCTCATGTATGAATACTGTTACAGCTTTTCCAATGTCCACATTATCCTTGAGCAAGGTGCACAGTGCATCCAGTGATGCTTCTACTACCCTCTCGTTTGGATGATCCAAAAGAGCTACAAGCCTTTCAATAGCTTGCCCATCTAAGAGACAGAATGTTTCTTTTAAAGAGCAAGTACCGCAGTGGATCTGACACTGTCCAATTATCACAGCTTGTTTGCTAAAACAGGGAAAGATTACTCCACAAAGTCCAGGAGTTGGCTGCTCTGGCAGCTCCGTTAGTTTTATAGTTTCATGTGACATGTTCTCCAAAGCTCTAGCAGAGACCAACTGTATATTGTCTAGTCCATTGGACTGCAATAGTTCAGTGAACAACCCTGCAACATTATTTTCACGACAGATTGAAATTGCATCAGGCTCTTCAGACAAGATAAATGTAACCCTTGCAAGAACCCGTACAAGCCCTTCTAAATATGGAGTCACAAAGCGATTGCCTCTTGTCTCACCCTGCCTAATCCTGAAAATTCGTGAAATTACACGTTGAAAGGCGCCATCATCTAACATTTGCCTGGTAAGGTCAGAATCTCTTTCTGGTAGATCCGCCAAAAGGCCACAGCCCTGCCTGCTCTTCAGTGACTCCAATATCCTCTGTTATAACTTTTACTAGGCTGCTTAGCTGGCCTGACGTGCCTCTTAGGCATTCAGCCAGTTCTTGACCCATGTATGACGATATATTCTGAAGGAGCTTCACAGATGCTAGACATAATTCCTTTTGTGGAGCATCAATAAACTGAACCAGACTCGTCATTGCACCAGAACTACTAATTGCAGCAACAATACTCTTTGTAGTGGAAGCCGAATTGGTTAGGCCTTCAAGAACTTGGAGAAGCTTGCATTCAATCGCTGGCCCAGTGTTACTAATAAGATGCAATAAGTTGTGAACGATCTCTTCAGAAACCAAAGTCTGACGACCTGGCCCAACGGGTATCTTATCAAAGTCATGTCCGAAATTCACAATATTAGCGAGAATAGTTGCAGCAACCTCCTTCAAGCGCATAGGAAGCTGATTAGGACCAACAGTGAAGAGGTCTTTGACAAGAGGAGGTAAAATTCCAGCCTCTATTAATAGCTTCGCACTTGTTTCATAAGATGAAATTTGGTTTAAGGATTTTAGGGCAGCTTCTCTCGACTTCATATTACCACTCTTCATGATGTTATCAATGATAAACCAACAGTCCTGGCAACCAAGACTTTTACTTCATTGCTAATAACCAGTTCCCCAAGATATGCCGTCATGGACAGCTTGGTTTCAGGGGTACCTGCAATTTCCACCACATGATACAAACAAAGTAATTAAAGTTTTGCAGAACAGAGATACATTATTACCACCCTACATGGAATCCTAACTTGGCCCAGATGATCTACAATTTTTAGGCAAAGCCAAACTAATGACAAGGTCCATTTCTCCAGCCTTAAACCAGAGCGGAATGGCAACAAAAGTATCCCATTATGCTTAAGTCTCAAATTTACGTAAAAGAATTTATTCTGCAGCCATTTCATGAAAAGGAATGTCTTTAAATGCCGGGTTACAGCAATTATTCCTACATGTGGTTCTAAAAATTCTATAAGCTGATGTATGTTCAGAAATGTTTGAAAAGAAGTGCCAGCTCCCCAGTGTTTCAAAGTAAATCATTTGTACTAGTACGAAATCACAAGTTATTGTAAATAACAAGTTACTTACCCTCTAAGATCAGAGTCAGAAGAGGCTGTAGTCTGCCACATTCAGCCATCTGCCTTACATTACTCTCACACTTCTCTAGATTCTCCAGTGTTTTTTCAGCCATCTCACAGTTAATACATTCTCCGACTTACTGCTTGTCATTCCGACCAAGATCAGAACCGCTCCATTGACTGAGCCAATTTTTTCACACAGGACTACGGAATTGGAAAGTTCATACAACAAGGAGACAGCTTCAGCTCTTTCCCTGGAAAGCTCATGCCACAGATGCTTAACAATTGTGCGAACAGTGTCCCCCTGTGCCAATATTTCCTACAACAAATATACAAATTACATAAATACTAGTAATTTATGCACAATACCTGTGCAATTAAACCCTTTTGTTTATAAATTTTTAAAATAGAACAAAATATAAAATAAATTACTTACAAATAAAATCAGGTACATGCATTATATTTTAAGTTATGAATAATTTATTTATGAAATAAAGTATTTAGTAGTAATAGGGTTAATATAGGAAATTGAAATGTGGTTACTGAAATAACTGTTAATAATACCTTTGTGCTTTATTAATAGTATAGATAATAAATAACCTCAATGATCATTGATGTCTGGTTGGGTTTTGGGTATTGTGGTTACCTTGTTGTCATCGTCATCTTTAGCTACGACTCGGAGGGTCTCGAGAGCTTTACAACGGACCCTAAGGCTGCTGCTTTTTAATTGGTCGACAATCTTTGGAATCAGCTCAGCGTTGCGCACCACGGACCTATTTGATTGACTTTTTAGACATATCCGCTGAACATATTTTAGCACCTGGAGAACATCAGTCTCTGAACTGCTCATAGATAATGTACCACGGGCTATCTCTAGTTGAGTAGCTTCGTTTCTTGCAGTCCACTGTTCAATAGTACTTCGCAAAGCTAAGCTTGGATTCAAATCCGTGCTCCTCAATTCTTTTAGAGTGAGTGGGCAAACTATCTTCTTCCCACTATCTCTACATTCCTTGAACCACATTTCAATAGCCACTCGTTCAAAAGTTTGCCCGGTTTCTAAGGTAACAGGATCACGCATAACTTGCTTCGTCAGAGGGCAAAGAAATGTATCATAAATAGGCTCCAGATGACGCCTTTCAAATAAATGGCTGTCATCTGACTGGCTGCCACCATCAAAACTTCCATCCCAGCTTCCGGCCATCAAGTTTTTAGGGAGATAATGCAATAATTGTCCTAGAGGACAACATCATGAACAAAGAAATCAGTGAGACCATTTTAGTAAGATATAACCAATTGCAAAAAACAATGCAAAGTCTAATTGCTTCCCAGAGTCTACTACCGTAACAATTGCTAAAAAAACTAAAATTCAGGTTCAACGTCCAAATAACTTAAATGAACAACAAAATCATCTAATTAAGCATGAAAAGCTTTTTGTTCCCAAAATGAAACAATCCAAATCTTATCAAAATCACATCTCAACAACATTTCTACCAATCAACAAGGAAATTAATCCGTTAGTATTATTACCTGAATTGGATTGCTCAACAGGAACAGTAAATCAAAACCCTAGCATCTGAATCACTCTTCAATCAATCCCTCCCAGTACTTCAAAATTAGGGCTCAGACGAGAAGCCAGTTCAATTCAAGCAGAGACTTGTCGCGGAGGAATCGAGCGTCGAAAGCGGAAATGAAGAAACGACCGGCGAAGAAAACAGAAGGGAAGAAATATTGACTGGAAAATAATTGTAAACAAAGACTCACTCGGAATGGGAGAAGAGTCAACAATCAGCGCGTTTTGGGTTTGGGAGCGAGTGAGTGACGGAAACTGGTGGACCCCACCAACTCCCAACTACCCAAACTTTTACTTGATTAAATTAAAACATCATCAGTCCAGCACAGCTCTGCATTTGCTTGTTTTTTCGTCGGGCTGTTTATGTGGCGGCGGTTTATGGTGCTCCAAAGTTTGTCCATTTTATAATTATTAATTTATTATTCTTCTTTTTAATACCCTATTCTATCCTGCAGAACTCTTGTCCTACCTCCAATAAGAATTGAATCCGAATTGACTACAGTGATGGCATTTTAACTCCGACTCTTATCAATTGAACTCACTCTTAATGGGTAAAAATCTGATATTCATTTATACAACCTAATTGGTTAATATTTCGCAAGCTCATGCCAGCGGAGACCAGTTGTCCCGAATATGCCGATGTTTTAGGGGTACAAATTTTGACCTCTTTGTCCCGAATGTACTTTTTTAAATATTAATCCAACTCTTATATAGCGTGTTGAAATAATATCGAGCCCTGCTCCAGGCGATCGTCGGTTCTAATAGAATAGTATTTTGGTCGAAATACCCTTCGCCTAAAGACAAGAGTAATTAATGCGCGGATGGGTAATATAGTAATTTTAAATTTTTAAAAAAAACCAAAATTTTCAAATACGTTCGGATTTCGCGTAACCTAAAAATGGAGGTACCTTGTGTAACAAGTTAGTATTTACAAGGCCCCTAATCTCGTTTACGAGGCCAACCGCAGAGGCATTTAGATTACTGTAAAGATGAATGTCGTCCAGTTTACCATGACCTGCGGCTTTCACCTTCCTAACGGTGAGTACTTGTCAGAATTTATTTGAGTATGTGTATAAGTCTACTTCGAGTTTCAGTTAAGCTCTTTACTGCTCGGCAATTGGAACAAAATTTGGTATTAGTGTTATTAACTTCTCGTGATTGTTGCAAAATAACTGGCACGAAGAAAAAATAATTCTGGCCCTCTGTCAGTAACTAATTATTTATTTATCATACTCATTAATGCTGCAGTTATGACAGTTGATATTGTTTGAATAGTTTATCAAAGCTAAAATCATGGTGCATATGGAATTGCTTACGTTTTGGCAACTCAACTAATTGTGATGCAATTCACTGTTAATTGGTACTCTTACAATCTCTTTTCATTATCAGTAAATTATTCATTTGCTTCTTTCGCACTTTCTGAACTGCTTCCTAACATGCCTTTGTATTCAAGAGAAGTTTGTTGGAACTTTTTTGAAGCTTGATTCTGTATCATTAGAAGAATTCATGAACCACGTACAAATTTGTAAATTGTAATTCTATTTAATAAAGTTTCATCTTTCCAAACGTTTTTTACAAATGGAAAATGCAATTAATTTACTCTAGAATCTAGAAATTGAAAAAACAATCTCAAGCATAAAAATAACTTGCTTATTACAGCTATCATATGCAGAAAATTTAGGGTGTCTGGCCTGACCAATATGTTCATGACTCAATTAACAATCACCACTAACATTCTAGACCATTTTCAAAATGGTAACTTGATGATAGTTCATCATCAACCACCAAATATACTTGCGAGCATGAGAGGAGAAAAATTAAGTCTGACAAATGCCTTGGATTATATCATTGATTTACAGTGACACTTGTTGAAGAATAAGCATATAAAATAATTTGACACTATGTGCACACGGCACACATAGTTAAGAGTAATGTCAACATATTCTTATAAGCGAAAATAAATGACAACGGTAACCAAATTGTCAAACATATTCCAAGACGCTGGGCCTATTATTTACTATGGAACCAGGAATATGAAGATGCATAAGAACACAAATCTCAAAAGTAAAAGTAGATGTTTACTCAAATGCCCATTGATTCTCACGACGGACCTCTTCCTCTTCATCCTGGGTGAAATCATTTTTTATGTTGAAGGTTTTCCTAATTTCCTCAGGTGTTTTTCCTTTGATCATGTCAGCAACAGTTTGGCAGGTGAGATCCAACAAGCTCTTGATGTTAAGATAATTTGCAGCCTAATTTTTTACAAAAAAACATAATAAGTCAACGAGAATAAAAATACACATTAATCAATTCGACAAGTATCTCGCTCGAGCTGCATATTCAAGAAAAATCCTCATACCAAAATTAAGCCTATGCCTATCAATTAAAACTAAGACTGGGCTAAACGGAAAAAAGAACTCCAATGCACTCAGTTTGATATGCAATTCAATATTTGAAATCAAAAAGTTATAAAAGAATGAATTCATAGAGCTGCCCAACCAGAATAAGGTCAAACAAGGTGGCCTGGTCAACTTTGACAAACTCAGCATCCCAAGCCTTGAGATCTTCATCAACCGGAGCAGCACCACCACCTTCAGGGAGTTCGACAGACTGGACATGCTTGTTGCAATACTCAATAACCTTAGCGAGAATCCTGGCGTTGACATTAGGAACAGGTATGGCGTTATCGACGCAATCGTCTTCAATCATGTGCTTGATTGTCTGACATTCCAAAGCGACGATCTCATCGACCTCGAACGATTCACCGTCGGAACTCTTCAAGATGATCTTCTTAGTCGATGACGTCATCTCGATTCCGATCTGAATTGAAAACCCTAGAAAAAAATCGGAGATGAAATATTGGATGGTTGGTTAGAAGACGAGATTGGTTACTTCATTTGTTTGTTATTTAGCGACGATTTGTCAGTTGTAGAGTTGATTTTGTGAGTAGAGCTTAACCGTTGGATCAATCGGCTAAATTAAATTTAAATGTGCCATCATCAATTATTATTTGGTGGACATCACGATTTTATTTATTAATTAACATATGGTAAGTATTTTGTGATTAAAATTTTCCATTAAATACATATAAGATAATATATAAGACAAACAAGAGGAAAATTTAAGAATAACATATAAATAATATGAGAATGTATCATGTGGATTCATCTATTTTGGTGAACTCACAAATTTTTTGCGTTCGTTGATTGCATTTTTTTAATGTACCAGATTGCACCACATCATTGCAAGTGTCGCACATGTCACGTACAAAATATGTGCAACTCACATGTCTCATTAATCGGATACATTGAAAAAATGAAATTAACTGATGCAAGAGGTTTATGAATCCACTAAATTAGATGGATTCAGATGATACAATACTTAAATAACATGTGTCATTTTTTTGTATTCGTTCAACTAGTTCTTCGGCTAAGCTCTCTCCAAACTCTTTTTTCTCCAAAACCTCCCAGCGTCTGCGTTTTCCACCGCCTCTCTCCGCCTGTGGCGGATGTTATGTGAGGCTGGCGGTTATCAGTCAGCTGTCTGCGTGGGGTGGCGGGTCCTTTTGGGATTTCTTCCTCCGTTGCTGAGGAGGCTGGTTCACCATAAACATCTTTCACCGCCGTCCTCATCTCCGGTGTCTCGTTGTCGTACAGTTTGGGTTCGGCCGGTTCACCCCTCCATATCTTTCACCGTCTGATACTCCGTTTCGTCTGCCTCGCGGTGGTGGCTCGTTCATGGCTGCAGAGGTCGTATTTAGGGGTGGCGTTTTCCGCCAGCCTCTGCTGAGTTGTTGTTCGTTTGTTGGGTGGTGGGTGGTGGGTGGCGGGTGTGTGGTAGCCGTCACTCAGCTGCCTCTCTGTCTCGGTTTCGTGGCTCGCCGCTGGTGTTGCAGCTGCAAAACTCTGTTTTTTGTGCCACGACGTCTCGGACGGCAGTGATTTTCCTTTCTCTGCCTTGCGGCTCTGGCTCGTTTTGGGCAGTTGAGGTTGTGTTTCGAGGTGGCGTTCCAGCCAACCTCTTGTGAATTGGTGTTCGGCGTCGGGTGGTGGGTGGCGGATGCTTGGTGCCGTCGCTCAGCCGCCTGTCTTTTTTGGTTGGTGCGTTGTCGGTGGTGCTGCAGCTCCTGGGTTGTGGTGTGCCGAGTCGTGTGCGTCGGTCAGCTGCTTCTTCCCTCCTCCTGCTGCCGGCGGTTAGTTGCTCCACTTGGTTCAACCGCGTCGTGCGTGTCACTCTTCTCAGATGTTAACGTGGTCTACTGTCATCCCTACACGTGGCAGCTGCTTCACGTTTCCATTTCATTGCTGTCTCACAGTCCACGTGTTTGTCATTCAGCTTGTATACCTCCAGCTCTTCCACGTGTTTGAGTTTCACGTGATTTCCTGACTCAAGCTCAAATTCTATTGGATCGGTTTGAACCACCTACTTTTAGTCTTTGATCGGTTCTCGACCGAAAATATCTTTCTGGATGTCTACAGCAGTTACTATTTTATTATCATTGCCTTTTCGGAAACGAGTCATCATAGACGTACTTGACTACAGTGCTCACTTAGTTTCTGTCACTATTCTTTATGGGTACCGAGGTAAAGTACTCGGATTAGTCGTTATTCTGTATTTCCTAGTTCTTTAGACTAGACTGAGTCAGACTAACTTTCAGTTAGCCTTTCAAGTCCTCTAAATGTACCTTTGGCCTTTGTGCCTTTTCATCAAAAAAAACTAGTTCTTCGGCTAATTTGAGATCTGGCTGTCACAGTTAATCTATTGGTATTTTTGGACTTTTAGCCTTTCAGGAACACTTTGGGTTTGTGCTTGCTTAGTAGATTTTGTGTGGTGTGTTCACTTCGCCGGAATGGAATGCATTTCGTGGGAATGAAATGATGAATTTGGACATAGTTCATTTTAGATTCATCCTTTCATTCTATTCCAAATGATTCCATTTCGACGAAGTGAACACACCATAAGTGATTGAAGTTTCGTGTGATTTAATACGGGTGCTCCGTTTCCGCATTAAAATCGTGTGTCTACTTGTAGCTCAATATTAAAAAAATTGACTTAAACAAGCTTGCGGAAAAAACTGAGTGGGAAAAATTGAACTGGCTAACCAATCTGAGTTCATTGATAATCTGTTCTTAGGTTTAATTTAGCATTACCCTCAAGACCAGAGTTGTTGCTGCGTAATCGGCTAGCGTACCAAAAATAAGTACTTGGACAGATAATGTGATGGTGAGTTCAAATCTGTATTGGAGAGCAGAGTTTTCTTTGAGAATGACATAGCAACCCAGACCGATGGTGACTCGTGGGATCATGACATC
Source organism: Sedum album (assembly GCA_006409495.1). Classification (NCBI taxonomy): domain Eukaryota; kingdom Viridiplantae; phylum Streptophyta; class Magnoliopsida; order Saxifragales; family Crassulaceae; genus Sedum; species Sedum album. The sequence continues at coordinate 44,159 of QZGG01001088.1, read as the reverse complement.
TCTTTACCACAAAATTCATGTGGTTAGGACATTGCATCTCAATTCTCAATAACTTTTGTCACATCTTATGGACATCAGAATGCCACGTCATCAACAAACAACAACTCTATCCCACTATGCCAGCTAGCTGCACCAGCATCAACCGAAGAAAACAAATCACACACATGAGTTATAAACCCAGCCCGATCTGAACAGTAGCTAGCATTGCATATTGCATTGGATAAAGTTGGACCATTCTTCTGTCTGGGTGATCTTGCTTGCTCCACGTAATAATGTCACCTTAATTTAATGTTCTTTTTGGAAATGAAACACAGACTGCTGAAAACATCACATGTACTGCTCCTCTGCTACCAATCAGCTTATCATTTCTTTCTAAATAAAACTACAACAAAAAGTGAAGAAGAAGAAGAAACCCCAGTTTTTGCTTAAATGAGCATTGCAAAGGCCAACAGCAGTGGGAGACTTTCCACAGCCATGGAGAGAACCAACCACTGGTAAAGAGATACTTTTCTTCATACCCATTTTTGATACTTTTCTCATTTTCTGTAGTTCAATAGATTCAAATATCAAACATGTTTTTATGGTTTTGTTGTTGTCCATAGGGTTTTTTCACAGGACATTCCAACAGATGTGGAGGTTGTGGTCGGAGAGGCTGTCTTTTCTCTACACAAGGTACACAGTCATGTAACATCTGATCTTGTTTTGAATCAGTTAATGAACCAAGGAACCATTTTAAGTTTAAGAGAATCTGGGTGTGTGCAGTTCATGCTGGTAGCTAAGAGCAATTTTGTAAGAAAGTTGATTATGGAGTCTAAGGAACCTGATTTGTCAAGGATAGATTTGTCCAAAGTCCCTGGAGGCTCTCAGTGTTTCGAGAAGGCTGCTAAATTTTGCTATGGTGTTAATTTTGAGATTACAGTGCATAATGTTGCGCCTCTTCGTTGTGCGGCTGAGTATCTTCAAATGACTGATAAATATTGTGAAAACAATCTGGCTGGTAGAACTGAGGATTTTCTCAACCAAGTTGCGTTAGCTAGCCTTTCGGGTGCTAATGTTGTACTCAACTCGTGCCATAACCTTCTTCCTTTCGCTGAAGATCTTGGCATAGTTCAAAAATGCATTGAAATTGTGAGCTCCAAGGTAATGAATCACTACCATCGCGACACTTTATTTACCACTGATAAATAGAGCTTATTCTGTCGTGCGCTAGCGGTGATGTTAAATAGCATTATGCGCAATTCTTGCATTTCAGGCATGTAAGGAAGCGAGTTTCCCAACTCGTGCACCGGCTAATTGGTGGGCTGATGAGCTTTCTATATTGGATATTGAATCATTTGCTAAAGTTGTGGTATCCATGAACAAATCACGGGAGGGGAGATCCATTTCTGTGATAATGCACTTATACTTACGCTCAAAGAAATATCATGGGAGATCAGCCAGGGGACGCAAGACTGCAGCGACAAACTTAGAGACAGTTGTGGCACTTTTGCCACTAGATAGGTCAGCTTTTTCCATCAGTTTCCTATGCAATCTTCTTCGATCAGCCATTTACCTCCAAGCTTCCAATGCATGCAAATCTGAGCTTCAGAAGAGGATATCATCTGTGTTCGATCAGGTGACAGTGGATGATCTTTTAATGTTGTCATTCGCTTATGAGGGCGGTGAGAGCATACTAGACCTTGATGTTGTGAGGAGGATAATATCTGGATTTGTAGAGAAAGATAAGAGCATGGCAGTGTTTGGTGGGAGCAATTTCAAGGATACCAGTTCCACTGCAATGCAGCGGGTGGCCAAGACCGTGGATTCATACCTAGGCGAGATTGCAACATACCCGCAACTAAGCATATCTAAATTCAATGGGATTGCTAATCTTATTCCAAAGGGAGCAAGGAAGGTTGACGATGATCTATACAGAGCCATTGATATCTATTTAAAGGTATGTTACTTACCATGCGTTCTTAAGGCCAGTACATTCCCTAGCACTGGTCTTATGCATAGATTTATGAGTATTTCTCTCAACTTTTCATCTAGGCACATGCGAACTTGGATGAAATCGAGCGGGAGAAGGTATGCAGTGTAATGGATGCACTTAAACTTTCTTACGAAGCCAGAGTTCATGCCTCCCAAAATAAGAGACTGCCGGTGCAGATTGTACTCCACGCTCTATACTACGATCAACTGAAGCTGAGAAGCGGTGCAGATGATTCTAGCGAGGCAACTGACATTGCACAGATAAGAAATCAAACTGGAACAAATGATATTACCCTTATCAGAGAGAATGAGTCCTTAAAGGGAGCTTATGAAGATGAAAATGTACGTTTCCGACATGCAAAAAAATAATCCCAGCACAAGCAAGCCTCAAGGAGCTCCCAAAAAACCCAAATTCTTTTCATCAATGTCTAAAACACTGGGAAAGTTGAATCCATTCAGACAGGGATCGAAAGATACTTCGAATCTTGAAGATGGCGTTGATACGACAAAGCCAAGACGAAGGAGGTTTTCAATATCTTAGTTCAGTCATGCTCGATAGCTCCTTGCATTTCAGTCAAGCTTTTCTTACCTTTGTTAATGTTCGCTGAAACCTGAAAGTTTGCATTCATAAAATGTAACTTAGATTTGTGATACAGCGAGTAGTTAATTTGTCTGGAGTATGGAAATAAAACTACATATGAAAGCAACACTGAAAATCCTGCAGCACTAAATGTATCATCATACTGTACGATTGATATTGTTTCTTGATTGCTCGGCACAAAGCCCAAGAAACCACTAGGGAGACATGTAATTTTTGTGAGACGGAGGGACATCATCTTAACCGTTGATTTGATTAATTTAGCGGTTGAGATAAAAGTGATTTTAATTGGATGGTTGGATTTGCAAAATGCAGAGGTGGTTGAGAGTGACGGTTATTAATATCAACCTTTAAATTAAAAGAAATTAATGAACGAGATCATGTCCCTCCGTCTGACATAAATTTGATGGCCCTTTTCGAACCCATTCCCTATAGTACATATACATCTTGCCCGACCTTCGCTAAAATGATAATACGAAGTTACTATGTAATTTGCTGAGTCATTTGCCTCGAAAATCAAAATCAATGTATGTAAAACTATAAAAGTGGCATCCAGAAGGCTTTTAACATGCTCCAATAGTGATTGTGCTGGATCGAGGGAGGTTCAATTACGACCCCCTCAAATCTGTGCGACCCCCATATGGCAATTGATCCAACGGTTGCAAATCTGCAAATCATATTTTTGTCACGTTTTTGTCGTTTAGCTAAATGCATATATGCAAATGGAATGTGCATATAGTTTAAGTCAAACGTGCATATAGAAGACGGTCAATTTGCACAAATGCAAGGGGTCGCAAAGGAACCGAACTCGTGCTGGATCATCTTTTACATCTTTTGATCATCTAGAAGGTCATGGGAAGAAATATTTTTTTTTTGATATCAATTGTTCAGTACAAAACTGAACTGGAAACACTGAGGAAATACCTCAGGAATGAAACAAACACAGAGCTAGGTTATAAAGAATATGAAAAAACAGCATCAGCTCCATGATTGCTCTGTCGCCTTTCGTACAACGGCATAAACATGTAGATAGCACGTGCCAGCGAATAGCACCAGTACTGAAAATTAAAGTACGTCCATGAGAAGCATCGGCCGAGAAAACTGTGATAGCAGAACGATTAGTACTGTGAATATCTAAATAGATATCCTCGGACGAGAACCCAACACGGACTAATTGTAGTTGGATCCAGAGAAACCAACTGGGTCTGATCAATGTGACAGCACACGTGGCATATCCAGCACTTTCAAAATCACACGTCCATGCACGCAACACTTGTGACAAAATCATACATGTCAACATTAATCATCAAAGTTTTGCGATTCCAACTTGATCAGACCATGCCTCTCTTCCATAAATCTTTCCACCTCTTTTCTTTCATCTTCCTTTTTTCATCAGTGATCATTTCTTTGGGTAGAGGAGATGGATCCCTCATGGGATGTTGTCTTCCTCTACCCCAAGGAGATTATATATTCTTTTAATTTCATAGTTTCGATGTCCTTGCCGCCGCCATCTCCGCCGCCTAGGCCACATGCATGTAGCCGATTCGCGTATTATTAGACTCCTCAACCCTCCATCATCACATGCATGTAGTTTGATCGTCTTAGATCGGCCTCGGTTTGTTTATAAATAAATGGTTGTTTAATGTTTATCTTTCGGTTGTGTAATTTCCTTCTCTATGTGGAGAAGGTAGTAGTTTGTCTTGGGGTCGTAGTATTCCCGTGGAGTATGCGGGTAGTTTTAGTTGGTATTGCCCCTAGATCGAATGAGATATGGCTGGAAAGTGTGGGTGTGTTGGTACTAGTTGCGAGATAGGTCAACTGGGCATCTTGTATTGCTGTCCGAGGTGGTAAAGACTTGTTCCCACCTGTCTAAATCCTTTCTCTTGTATCTTGTATCAATATTCAGGCTTTTATTGCCTTATCAAAAAAAAAACTTGATCAGACCATGCAGAAACGCCAAAGTCCACGTGCAAAAACAGGAAGGTACACGTGGATAACCAGATGAACGACACGCAGCTATGAAGCCACGTGACAACAGAGGAGGCAGGGGACGGAACGCGTGCCACGTGAATAGGTAATCAACTTTGTAGCTTGGCATGACACGGACAGAAAAATCACACACGTGCGCAGTTGATGGAGCGACACGTGGTGATAAGAAAAGATGAGGCAGCGATTCAGCACCGACTCAGGCAACGCCGACGACCACCAGCGGCCACCGAACACCGGCAAGGGTCAAAACTACAGCACTTGCAAAACCAACCCAGCCGACATCCTCGACGACCCAAGCGACCAAGACGCACCCAACATGGAGCATCCACGCAACCCACCGAAACAGAGCTCAGCAAACACAGCCCACAGCAAACAAACTCAGCCGCCGAGAATACCACCCAGCAGCCAACTCTGCGCTGGAGAAAATAGAAGTCTACAGCAGCCCTCACCGACCGCCGAGAAACAAAAAACAGTGCAGCAAACCAGAGAAGCCGCTCACTGAAAACCACACCTACAGATCGGCCACCACCGACAGACCGACTGCAAACCACAACTGGCAGCATCATCAGGGACAATGCGCCATAAAGAAACCAGCAATCGAGAGCGACCACCACTGAAAGCAGCCGCCAGCAGCTGGAAAAAGCAACCACCGCTGCACCTGCAGCAAGGAAGGAAACGGACGACCCAGCCGACGACTTCCACCGACGACGAGCCAAAATACAACAGCTACCAACCAGAGCCACCCAGAGTCAGCTATACAGACCAAAAAGGACCCAAGGCACTCGGACGCAGCAGCTTCAAACTCCCGACCGCCACTAAGCTAAACGCAGCCAGACTCCGCCGACGAATCAACAACAAACCCACAGAGGAAGACGACGGCGGTGGAAGATTGAAACGGTGAACCGGCCGTCGTCTTCTCTGGAGCTAAAGCCAGAGATCACTCCACTAGCCACCCACTCCACCAACACACAAACAACCTCGAGCTACCACCAGACCTGAGCCATCCAACATGGAGGAGGTCGGTAAGATAGAAGGAAGCTGCGGATAGTTTAGAGAGAGGGAAGAGAGTTTCTAGATCTGTCATGGGAAGAAATATTGAGTCATCCATTTATGATAAGTATCCAAAATAGACTTCCACCTAAGAACATATGTAAAGATATCATTCATTTTCTCCCCTTCTAGCTTCCTTCAATGAATGACCATGCTAAGTTATGTCTAGCCAGAAACTCTCTCCCCTCTCTCTACACTCTTTCGCCGCTTCCTCCGTCCACTGACCGTCTCCGTTTCGGATGTTTAGGGTTAAGTGGTGTTGTGAGGTGGTTCGCGTGTGGAGTGAGCGACTGGTGGTAGGGTGTTTCTGGCTTTCTCTCCAGACGAGCCGACGGCTGGTTCTCCGACGTTATCCTTCACCGCCGTCTTCGTCGTCTGAGGGAGCTTCGTTCAGTTGTATAGTTTTGTTGGCTGTGTTTCGCTGCAGGGTTGCATGTCTGCAGTGGTCCCTTTTCGGCGCGGCTGTGTGGCCGTTGCTGCTTGCTTGTGAGGGACGACACTGGTTTCCGGCGCTCAGTATCGGTTGTCGGGTTGGTTCGCTGTTGTCTTGATGGTTGACTGGTTCTTATCTGGTCGCTGTGCAACGGTGGTGGCCTGGTTGCCTGTATAGTTTTGCTGCTGCTTCTCATGCTTTGCAGTTCCGGTTGCAGTGGATTTTGTGGTTGTCTGTACAGTTTCTGTTTCGTCATGCATGTGTTTTTTGGGGTGGTGTTTTTTGGTCGTCATGGTGGAGGCTTTTCCTGTGGTGGCGGTGCATCGGTGGTCCTTCCGCCGCAGGTGACTGTTTCCTTTGAGACGGTGGCGTGCGTCTTGTGTTTCACACTTGCATCTCCCGGGTTTGACACGTGTCCCAGGAAGACACGTGTCACACCAATTCCTATTCCAGCTCTCTATCCCAGCAATTCCTGTCTGAAAGATGAAGGAGAGAGTTGGATGTGCGTAAACTTTGGACGCGTGTCATCGGTTTGGCCGTGTTGTTTTGCTGGGTCATTTAATCTGCTGAACCGGTTGGTTCAGCCTTTCAGTAGGTTCCGTTTGATCCAACTCACATTAGTTCGTGTTTGGTTCTCCTCCGAGAATACCTTTTCAATGTCCACAGTAGTTATCTTTTATTATCATATCATTCTCGGAAGCTGATCATCGCGGACGTACTTTCCTTTTCAGTACATTCTTTACGTACCGAGGCAAAGTACCCGGTTTAGTTTCTAGTTTATCTTTTCAATTTGTTCGGACTAGACTGAGTCAGACTAACTTATGTTAGCCTTTTAAGTCCTCGAGTTGTACGTTTGGCCATTGGCCTTTAATCAAAAAAAATGAATGACCATGCTAAGTTGAATATTATATATAATGGTGATAGAATTAAGACCATCAAATTTAGCCGGGTGTTCCTTACATCGTACACCCTCTTGTTGAGTACATATAATTTCATCCGAATGATGATATATCATTTCGATTTCTTTCGATTTCTTTTTGTTAAATCTCCGTTAAACTTATGTTAATCAATTTTCATTTGATTAATTAATCAATTTTCAATCACACATCTCTGTTAATCGGTTTATCTCTCGATCCGAATCGAGCTAGGGCTTTGATCGCCTGCACGATGTGCGTCTCGAGCGTCCGCTTGCACGGCGAATCGGAGGCCAGAAGAAGCTCATCGACAACGTACTTTTGAGTTGCTTCGATTTGGCTTGCATTTGAGCTAGTAAAGTTGAGATTTTTTCTGAGATTTTTGATGGGTTGAGGTAAAGTTTGGATTTTGAGGGGTTGGGACTTGCGGTGGAGATTGAGACAGTTGCTTAGGATTTTGAGAAGTTGGGGATTTTGTTTTTGTGATTGGGGGTTTTGAGATTGGATGAAGATGGTAAGTGGTGGTTGGGGAGCGTTGATACTTGCCTGTGTAGTGTTTGATATAATGCTTCAATCAGTGTATGCATTCACTCCAATTGATAGCTACTTGATAGCTTGTGGATCTCTGCAAAATGTGACTTTTGAAGGAAGGACATTTATTCCAGATACTATGCAGTCTTCGATCCTCATGAAAGGAAATTTATTTGCTGCTCGGGCCGGAGAAGTGGACGGAGAGGGAGCGGAGTTTGGGGAGATCAATTTGGCCAGTGGAGTTGTAGAAGTAGGGTTTGGATGCGGAGGAGATGAAGGAGGTGATGGTGGCGGATCGGATAGGGAGAGGAGGGAGGTGGTGACGTGGCTTAATTAACCTAATTAAATGAGATTTATTAATCTAATTAATTTATTAAATAAAAATTGGATTTTATTAACCTAATTAATTAATTAAATGAATTAATTGTGTTTAATTAACCTAATTAATACCATCTAACGGAGATTTAACAAACATTTAACGGAAAACGTTACGGTGTGTGATTTAGCAAAAAACAAACGAACAAAGGGTGGTTTTCGGCAATAAAATGTATTAGGGGTGGTTTTCGGCAATTACGCCCTATAAGGGGTGGTTTTCGGCAATAATCCCTTGATAATTATTCCAAGTTTGCCAAAATACCATTGAACATTTCAGCAACGATGGTTTGGGCATTAAAGGTATGATTGTCGAAAATGGGTTCAGACCACCTTACATGGGGTTCGAAGAAGTATAACATCACTATTCACTAATGAGTAATGCCTATTCGGAAAGTGAGTCCCGGTGTGATGACAACAATTTTTGGTGGAAGGATAGGGACTGCATAATGCATATCCATTTGGTATCCCTGAAGGTGCAAAAATGGTCCACGAGAATTGATAGCTCAAAAGTATTAATAAGGTTAACTTGGTAAAAGTTGCTTCATTTTGACAAGTTATTATGGAACAAGCAATTATAAATGAGATTACCAATCAAAATATAATACAAATAAATTGAATAATCTAGTTGTAAAATGATTCAATTATAATATTTGAGGAATATAAGAGTTTTGTTTGTCGTTTTGACGAACTTTCCCTTCATTTTAGTCTTCCAACAAATTTCGAGTCAAGTTGTATCAAATTATCATTGGAACCGCAATACAAAGGTTTGGATATAAGAGGATTTTGTCCATTTGAATCTTAATTTTGTCCAAGTGGTAGTAAAAAGTCTTCATAAACTCTTTAATCTAAAGGTCATGAGTTCAATTCATATCCTCACCACTATTCCTGTCTTGAAGAGACATTTTCTATTCTCTTTCCTACTTTCTATGTGGGGGGAGTCTTTCCTATATAATAGTTTTTATTGAATGTCATGTAATAGATTGATCAGCTATAATGAACTGTAATACTCGAATTGAACTTATAATATACATATTATAATAATAAAAACCTTAATTAAATACTGATGACCATTCCATTAAACATTTCTCAACAAAATAAAGACGGGGCGAACATGGTCAACATAGGGCTTGACAATGGGCCGGGTCGGGCTGACCCGGCCCTATGTCGGGTCGGGCCGGGCAATTTAAAGAAATAGGCAGCCCTATGTTGACTTTCGGGCCGGGCCGGGTTAGGGCTTAACATTCAAAGCCCTAGGACTAAGCCCTATTGAACAAAATACTCTATTCTAGAATAAATATTTAATTATAATAACAAAAAAAAATTGATCCAAGCACAACCGAAGCTCGATTTAGAGCTCAAAAAGCTCAAATACATTACACTTCATCTTAGCTATATAGCGTGAGTCGAAGTATGAATATTTGGTTGATGGGGTTGGATATTTATACAAAGTTCGCCACTCATTCCTTCCAGCAATTTTCGATGTGGGATCATGGTCCGCGGACCCTTAAGGGTTATTTCCGCGGACCCTTAATAATTAATTTATTTCATAAGGGTACGCGGAAATAATCCTTAAGGGTCCGCGGATTCCTTCCAGCAATTTTCGGTGTGGGATCATGGTCAGCGGACCCTTAAGGATTATATCTGCGGACCCTTAAGAATTAAATTAATTATTAAAGATCCGCGGAAATAATCCTTAAGGGTCCGCGGACCATGATCCCACATCGAAAATTGCTGGAAGGAATGAGTGGCGAACTTTGTATAAATATCCAACCCCATCAATTGAAAATTCACATTTCGTCTCACCATTCGGCTGAGACAATTCGAGCTTTTTTAAGTTTAATTGAGCTTGACTAAATTAGCTCTTGAACTTATTTGAGTTTGATAATCTTGGTTTAAATGAGCTTGTCAATATTATTTTAGGGTCGAGCTAAGTCGGACCGGACCTATTTTAGGGTCGGAATCCAAAATTAAGGCACTAGCCCTACCCTATTATAGTCGGGCTAGGATTGGGCTCAGACCGGAAGTCGGGCTCCAGTCGGGCTCGGGCCGATCGGGCCAGTCGGACCTGTCCGGGCTTTCTTGGCCCTAGGGCCATTTGTCAACCCCTAAGGTCAACGTAATGCACATAATTCACACGCTTAAGCTAGATTTCTTTACCGAGAATAAGATAATCAATCCAGATGAGAAAATAGTAATTAAAAACGCGTCATTGACGCGTGTAAGTATTGGAGTCGTTGAGCGTGGTCGGCCATCAATAAAACATTACTGTAATCAACACAATCAGATAATACCTTAACATCCGAGATTCAGCGTATAACGCGGCTGACACCACCTTCAATTCAATCCCTTCGTCTCTTATAGTTATAAATACACACCCACTTTCTTCATTTTTTCATTCATTTCATCTTCCAAAATCTCAACAACAGGAACAAAATGGGTGGTGGAAAAGACAAACATGAACAAGAGTCCTCCGACAAAGGTGTTTTTACACATTTAGCACATGCTGCTGCTGGTGCTTATGGTCATCATGCACATCAAGGTTATCCTCCACAAGGCTATCCACCTCAACATGGATACCCTCCGCAAGGCTACCCACCACAACAACATGGATACCCACCTCAGGGATACCCTCCACAGCATGGTACCCACCTCAGGGGTACCCTGCTCATCATTCAGGTACCCATTTTTATCAATTTGTGACGTACATGTTTTTTATATGTTATTTGGTGATTAATTGATTTGGTTGTTGATATTTAGGGCATGGTAGTGGCTTTGGAGGAATCTTAGCTGGAGGTGGTGTAGCAGCTGCAGCTGCACTTGGTGCACACCAAATTGCGCATGGTAGTCACGGACATGGATACGGACATGGTGGTTTTGGGATGCACGGTGGTGGTAAGTTCAAGCATGGGAAACATGGTAAATTCAAGCATGGGAAATTTGGCAAGCATGGAAAACATGGTAAGGGTGGAATGTTCAAGAAGTGGAAGTAATATACACATATACATTTATACAGACTCGGCTCGAGAGCCTTCTTATACTTACATCTGTTCTAGTTTATTTCAATAAGATATCTATATGCCCTTTAGATGGTGGTATGTTTGAATGTCAGCCCTGCGCTATGGCCTGATGTACGTTTATATGATTATCATTTGATATCCAAGTTTGTTGTGGGAACTCGGTTACTATGTGATGATTTTATATTATACTTTCTAGTCTCTATTAATGACTCGTTTACTCATTCAGATCTGACCACCGGCATTCTTTGTACTAGTAGTTTTGCACAGAAAAATCTGTGCATGTAAGTTTTATATAAACATTCAGCATATTATACATATATTAATACATATTTTATATATTATAATCCAGAGAGTAAAATAGAATATGATAAAGTAAATATTGAATTTCATAGGGATAGTTTCGGAATGTAAAAGTGGCTTCAAATAACCGTCAATAGGATGGCTTGCGCTTTATACATAGGATAGATATAAAAGGTTTTAATTGGCTTGGACCTTTCGGATTTTGTTGAAAACTAAGCAAAACATGTAGTTCACAGCTTGGCTCTCTTCTATTCTGTATGAGCCTAATTCACTGATCCGACACTAACGACACAACAGGATTAGTTTGGTTTGCATGCATCTTGCCACCATGTGCCAAAAGGCAAACATGGAAAATTAATACATTCTGATTCTTGGGAACATGTAAAATGTGGATAAGGTTTTAGGAGAACATATAAGATTTTGTGAGACGGAATGAAATTACTAACTTAGTGATAATAGAAGAATCAGACGCGTTTGTTATCTGTGTCACGTGTACTTTGTCACAGGTGATTTGAGTCAGAATAAAAATATAAAATGACACACAATATTGTTAATCCTGTTCGGCTCCCGAAGGCTTAGTCAGGAGGATTCTCCAATCTCGTGGAAATAATGCACTAGTATGATAAGAAATTACAGTTATCGAACTCCCTTCGATATACAAATCTTTCGAACCAGACTAATGTCCGAGCTCCCCTCGGATCCACAAAGTCAGACCTCCCGTCTGCGTACAGCTCTGCAAACCTCCCGTCTGCTTGGCTGAATCTTACGACCTCCCGTCGTTTAGTAAGCAAGAACTCCCGTCTTGATCTGATGTCTGAGCTCCCTTCAGATCCACACAGTAAAACCTCTCGTCTTAATCAACAAGACCTCCCGTCATGGTTGTTCATCTGAAACGAATCTCCTTGTCTCTGATCAACTCTCCTGAATCAACAGACCTTCTGTCTGAAGCAGCTTGTGTCTTGAGTTTGTATAATGTTGATTTGGTGTTTAGATCATGGATTCGCTCAACTTGATTGCCCATTTCATTTTCCTTTTATAGCTTAGCGATCCTAGTTTATAATTGATGTCATAAATATTCAACCATTATTGTTCATATGTGTAACAAATCTCTGTAACGGCTTTGTGATTAACGCCTCTTGAATCGCTCTGTATTGAATCTATGTAACGGCTCTGTAATAAATACCTCTTTCGAAAGTCCAGATTTGCATTTAATGACTTCTGATTTTTCTTGATATCTCGTCTGAGCTTGACTCAGTCCTTTGACACAGATACCGTGTTTAATTGGTTTTCAAAAATTCGTCATTCCAAAGTCATGGAGCTCACACGGAAGGACATCATCTCAACCATTGATTCACATCAATCCAACGGCTGATATTGATAAACTTCAATCCAAAACCGCCGCGTGTTTTTGCCAATACATTATCAAATTAATTAAAAATTACTTTTAATTTCAACGTTACATTAATGATATCAATAGTTGATATATTGTTTTATGTCTCACATTAATTTAATATCCTCCTAGAATCTAACCCTGTAAAATGATATGTAAAAAAGAATAGGGAGCAGATGTGGTATAAAGTTTCTTATGTGTATAAAATATACACTAATATAAGCCATTTAAAAACAGATCAACGGACCAGATTTTTAACCAAATCAAATTCAAAAGTTGCCAGATATGGAATTAAAATAATTCGAAATTAAATGTGAGTGGCATTTTGAGAATAACAAAAGAAGTTTGTTTCGTGAATCCCACTATTCACCCCTAAAAATTAAGTATTTCAAAAATTTTGAAACAACCTCCGAAAATCAGACAAAGAACCGAATTCATCCGCGTTCGTCACTCTCCTCTGCGTCTGCAGCTCGAATCCGTTGTCATCATTCGCCATGCACATGTCTTGTTCGACTTGTAAGTTATCTTAGGGTTTCGTGTGTGTATTTTGTTAGGGTTCCATTTAAACACTTCTACGATTTAGCTAGGGTTTCTGACATTTGTGTGTTTTATGCTGCGATTTAGTTAAGGTTTTGTTCGTTTTGTGCTTAGATTTAGTTTGTTAATCATGTGTAAGATATGGTTCTAGGAGGACCATCAATTTTTTGTGAGACGGAGAAACATCATCTCTTCTGCTGGTTTCTATTAATCTAACGGTTGATGTTAATAACCGCCACTCTCAACCACCCCTGCATTTTGCAAATCCAACCACCCAATTTAATCAAAAATCAACTTTAATCTCAACCGCAAGATCAAACAAATCAACGATTGAAATGATGTCCCTCCGTCTCACAAAAATTACATGTCTCTATAGAGTTTAACCCATCATGTGTATATCGTAAGGTTCATAAAAAATATACATATGGTTCATGAATCATGTTTACCAATTTATTGAACCATACTCGATTAGTATGGTCCTGATAATTGTGGATTATGGTTCATGAACCATGTTTAACAATTTATTGAACCATGTTATATCAGTATGGTCCAGACAATGCTTATTTATGATTCATGAATCGTGTATGGTAATTTGTTGAACCAAACAGGACTATGTGATCCAACATTTCGTACATATGGTTAATGAACCATGATGAATATTTATCCGGACCACGCATTAACCGTGAGGTTGAAATCTTCGTTAATATGATTCATGATCATTTTTTTATCTTTAGTTAACTGTATGATTAAAATCTACGTTAACCATATGATTCAGAACATAATAACAGGTTGAACACTTTTTTACAAGGTCGGAAATAGGTGTTGGATAAACTAAGGAATCTATACATCGTGCAAATGCTGTTTTGGAGCCACAACGAGCTGAAAATTGATTTGAACAGAAGACTGACATTGTTTAGACGAAAGGAAACAAAAGAACGCATTTTAGATAGTAGTTTTGAATACAATTGAAGATAGCTATACATAAAAATAATATGAATTAAAATTTCAGAGTTTAGTTTTTTATATTCACATTTTTAATCACGGTAAAATTGTGTAAAATATTTAACTAGTTTATATTTTATTAGATGTTATCATAGTTAAAATCAATCAATATAATACGTTTCAAATCATACAAATTCAACACTAATATTCGTAATTTATGAAGTTTATTTGATCGGACTTTTGCGAGCTTAAGGTCGGGCTGGGCTTTCGGGCCGTGCGGGCTTCAAAATGCAAGCCGAGCCCGGCTCTAAGCTATCAGGCTTGGGCTTTCATCGGGCCGGCATGCGGGCTTTAGGGCCTTTTGGACACTCCTAGTTCTATAACCATCTAATACAAATACTTGAACCATATCGACTCTCGAAATTAACTACGTTAAAATTGGATAAAATCAAATTTTGATTTGAAACGCATGTTACTAGCTGTAATTAGTTGGAGGATTCTAAGGAGATAATATGTTAACATGATCTTCAATATAATTGTTTTATGGAACTTTACGATTTGTCCTTATATTGTTATTTTGGTAAGTATTTGAATGCATATTAAAACCGTCCGATTAAAATCAATCAAAGTTTAGGATGATTTTATATTTTATATGAAAACTCCCACTTTATACCTGATCCCTTTCCAAAAGAGGAAATATTATATTAATTACGTATAATTTAGATGCTGAAATATAGAAATTCGCTATTCTTTGTTGTAAATTATAATGGAGTATTGGCCTTGGAGGGGGAAGAATGAGTGGGATGACTCAGTTGGAGAGTTTGAAGTATGATTTCTCATAAGTCAATTTTGGATTGTGAGCTTCCTTTGTATCTATGTTGTTGTTTTCAGGTTCCATCTATAAATAATCAACTTCGCAATCCTATTTTCAGTTTGCCTCTACAGTCACGTAATCATGATTTTTGATTTGCCGTTACAGTCACAACAGAGTTTGGTATTTCAGCTTCCTCTTTGGCTATCAAGAGGACTGCGCACTTCAACTTGGATGGATGAATTTCTCGCCTTTGTGAGTATATCACAACCAATGACTCATTCTATGGTGTGCTCGACTTTTTAATAACAACAGTGATCACATCAAGCTGTTTTTAATATTATAAATTAAGCTATAAGCCAGTCTCCTGGGAGTAACTACATTGATCATGTAGTAAGCTGTATGCATTACATTATGCTATTCGCTATAGACATCATCTCAGCATCAAATGCATCCCAACTACAATACCTGCCAGTTGATCATTGATACACACGTACACATGTATTTTATAACGTGGGTGTAAGTTTGATGTATAATATGTATCAAGTGATCACAACACTTTCCCAGCTTCCATATCTTGAGCTGAAGCTGCCTCCGCCACTTGCTTGAGCATATTCAGATATAACTGCTCGAGCACAAAAGTCCCAAGTCCTTGCTATATCACCTAGTGACATCGGCTGGGAGAGGGTTCGCAGAGATATGCTGAATTTAGATTTTGCCTTCATTGAAAGGTCTTCATTCTCGCCACTGATGCATACACAGAGCAAATGAAATTGTGAGATAAACACAAATATAACCTCATAAAACCTATATTGATGGCATGCACAAAGAATTTTATACTACATCAAGGTAAAATCTTCCACCAATTCTTAAAGGTATCAAAAAATCAATTTGAGGCAAGAAGAAACACAGGAATCCGTGACTATATATTCCTTACAGATTTCTCATTCAATAATTGGGGCTTTCCTGCAAAGGGGTTCCTTTAATCAAGATATATTGCAAGAGACAATAAAGATAATACGACATTCCCACCTAACATCGACTGGAAGCTTATCAAGAAGTATGGGCGAGCAGTTTGGATAATTAGAGGGAACTAGCAGTCGCAGTGGCTGAATCGGAGACTGCATGATTGAGAAAAAATTAAGATATTTCAATAAACAAGTGAATTTAAATAAATATTACGATTTCTGTCCCCGCACCATTTGCGCAGTGGCATACTGAGACTTCAAGTTCGGACCGAGACCCACAGCATTGTATGAGCACTTAATAATGACTCCATCGCCACCTTCGGGTGCAGCAACGGAAGAAGCTACAGAGGGATCCACATCTTCATCACTAATAGCTAATACTGTCTCAATAAGTCGCTGATTAATTTCCCTGATTTCTTCAAGAATGGAATGGTTACCTGCAGATAAACCAAATGATTGAATTTACTGACTGGTTGACAAAAGGCAAAATATGTTACCTAGTGACGACACTCCACTTGCAATGCAACATGAGTTGCAGAGCAAGCCGTAACAAGAAACAGTTTACAGCATTAGTTCAAAAAGGTTAAGTGACCGGGGAAAGAAAGTAGCGTGAAAGCAGCTGCATGGCAAAAGGTAAGAAATATTTTGCACATTATATACTGATACGGCTAAATCAGCTATATCAGACACATCATGATTAATTCAAGAGCGTGAAAGGAACCGAATGATAAATATGTATTCTGTATTCATATTATATTGTATGAACAAACCCATAATATCATAAAACCCGCATGCAACTAGTATAAATGATAGAATCCAGAAACTACTCATAGCGAGTGAGAAAATCAAATCAACAAGAATCAACTGGTAAATAAGTAAGAAGACACTCTCGCGATCAAAATCGTAAAATTCATCAAGATTGAAGGAAGAACCTCAAATTGAGAAGCATTTTTAGCAATCTCTCTCAATAATAGTTATGAAGACATTCAATATACTGAAGGCAAACTAAGTACTGTAGTTTGAGAATTTATTAAGATTCTCAACTTTCCAAAGATAATAACAGAATCAGGAGTTCAGAGCCATACCTCATTCCTAGGTCGTTTAGCCCTTGAGGTTGCAGTCGACTCAAAATCTGATAACTCAGAACCAACAAGTTGTTTAAAACTATCATTCACACTACCGTTTGTTGATACAACTGTCAAGGGCATTGCGCTGGTAAAACGCTTCATTTTCTTACTCCCATTGCTTCCATCTTGAGTGGCAAAAGTTTTTGCTTGCAAACGGCACTTTGTCATGGCGACCAAATCTTCACCAACAGCAGCTCTGGATCCGTTACCAGGAGCAGATCCTGCAATCCTATCGATCATGCTTACAACTGATCCAATGTCGTTAACAGCAGCCGAAAACGCCTCATTTGAGATTGATTTCACCTGACTCCACAATAGGAGAGAAAAATGCAGGTCAGGATGACGTATTGAAAAAGATAAGCAAATAAGGACTAGTGTAAACTATTAACTAACCGCTCTAATTAATCGGTCCAGGGGCTGGTCAGATACATTTGACTTGGTTACAACAGCAGATGTAGTACCATGAGCAGCATCTTGATTACTAAATTCTGCAAGCAACGGAGATGCTGATATTCCGGGAGTTCCTATGGCCAATGACTGAGTTGGTCCTGATGGCACAGCTGATTGTTGAAGCCTGGTGTTCCCAGCAGTGGTAAGTGCTGAAATATTAGAGTTAAGTTTTTCCGAATCACCCGGCATAGGAGATGGAGCCAAAGGAGTTGAGGGTGATGGCACAACAAATGGAGAATTAGCAGATTGAAGCGGAGTGCCGGCTTTGGAAAGCGAGGCTAACATGTTTTGTTGGTCCATTTGTGGGGAACAATTCTGCAGAACTTGTGGTGATGATGTCTGATGCAATTGAGGGGATGCCATAGGGAACGATGATCCAGGTTTCATTTGCTGGGGATATACAGACCGTTGCCCTGCAATATGGTGTTGAGGGATAGCAACAGATTTAATACCCAATCCCTGCCTACTGTTCACATCATTCACATCACCCATTTGTTGAAGTTGGTTTAGTTGATGTGCTGACATTTGCCCCGATTGCTGCTTGTTTTGATGGTGCAACTGCTGCTGTTGGAGCAGCTGCGACTGGATCATTTGTTGCTGCATTTGCCGTTGCTGCATTTGCCGTTGCTGGCTTTGCATTATCTGTTGTTCCTTAACATGTAGCTGATTTACACTACTGTTTGATTGAAGACTGGAGATGTTCGGTTGAAGCAAGCTTACAGCATTTTGGGACGACAGGGGATTCATGTTAGTCTGAAGAGGAGCATTGACTGAATTATGCCCTCCTACTCCCTGTTGGAAAGAGGCTAATCCTCCAACCTGTACAGTTTCTATATTCTGACCAGGTTGTACAGAACCAATCATGTTCTGCTGTGTATTTGAGACCCCAGGAAGAGGAGGCATTGGATTATGTTGCAGACTGGAGGTGTTTTGTTGCATCATCCCAGAACCCTGAATATTGGCAGGCTTCAGTTGAGGATTCATGTGGTTTTCGTGGGACTGGGACGGCATATTCTGAGACTGTGTCTGGATCATAGACTGCATGTTCGGAGGAACTTGTCCCGGTTTCCTTTGCCTGTTTGGGTTCAAAAAACTTACAATCTGCTTCTCATAGGAACCTAACTTGTCCCTGTGTGTTTCGCTCACATTCATTTTACTAACTTGCAAAAACGTGATGATTCGCTCTAACATTGCCTTAAAAATCCTAAGCTTCTCAGACTGGTCTGTTTTTGCGGCTGTGGGAGGGAGTCGTGCTGCAAGACGATAAAATTAAGAAAGAGAAAGGATGAAAGGAACGATATGTGTAACACAGTAAAACAGTGACCAGTTAATAATAAAAAGACATGCTCTGTATTAAGCAATGTTTAGTATTGCTCTATTGGGGTAGAGCCGTAAAAGACATGCAACACAAAATTCATCAAAAGGGGATTAGTTTGTACCTGCTGTACTTTTAGAGAGATTTTTTGGTAGAACTCACTTATTTCTGGCAAGTATTTCTCCTTCATGACGGTTATCTGCAAAGGGACTTAACAATTATGATTCACAAAAGCATAGTGTGCCCCCTAAATAAATAACTGTTAATTTAATATTCAGAAGTGTGCAATCAAATCATGGCTTGAGATTTTTGCAATATTATTGGCTATAGTGGCTCTTACACTTCGTGTTTGAATTTCTTAAAAATTCTATGTAAGAAATAAAATACTAGAATGATGGCAGATAAATGCACCTGCATCCCCAATATACTAGACAATAAACCTTGGGCATCATATTATGTCTTATTTGTAAATTATGGATTGATCAATACTTATAATTGAAGTACGACAAATTAAAACTAAACCAAGACTTTCAAATGCTTCTGGTATTTCCAGAACAAGAGTTCTGATAAACATACATGACCCATACCTTTTTATGAACTTCCTCTTTCCAATCAGCTGAATTTGCGTGCCCTGACTGAGATGCAGACTCTATAGATGCTGCAAACGAGTGCAATGGAGAAAATGTAAGTGGGAACCATCATATGAAACATAACACTAGCTCATTAGTATCTTGTGCATACCCCCACAAGTTTTTGATGAAGAATCAATGTTGATTGAGCAATTTGGGTTCACTAATTTCTAATCAAGTAACAGATGTTATTACATTCCACCTACAGGATATGTAACACGAGCCTTGAAACATCGATCATACCAAGTCATCATCTTTGTCCCTCATCATTCATTTAAAAATATATGATGTTGACTATATGCAATATATTCACTATATAATTGGTGTAAGACCCATTGACCTATAGTTTAATTGTTATTTTTGTAATTGGCAAGCAGCATAGTATGTGCCAACTGTTATCATGTGATACTATACTTAAAAATGCCAGGGTACTAAGAGTTCAAACATACTTGATGATGCCTCAGGCAGTGCCCTTTGGGATTGATACATCTGCTTCTGCTGATCACCAATATTATTGGGTTGCATTAGGGTACCTGAAGGTTGAAGCCTCTGCATATCTCTTTGCTGCTGGTTCATACCCATCTGCTGCTGCAACTGAGCTGACTGAGATTGGATTTGTGACATCATTTGCGGCTGAGGGTGCTGTGATTGTTGTCCTTGATTTGCAAGCAAACCTGATGAAGGTTGCTGACTTTGCTGTTGTACAGGACCGTTGTTTTGATGTAACATATGCATCTGATGCTGGTTAGCCTGCATGCCTGAATTACTTGACTGAGTTCCATGCAACTGCTGCTGCATCCCTGACACATTACTCTGATGACCCATATGTTGCTGATGCATATTTGTAAGATTAGTTGATTGAGCTATCAACTGTGGCTGCGGCAAGTTGGAAAGATTGTTCTGCTGATTCATCAGTCTCTGTTGCTGCTGCTGAGTCATGTCAGGCATGTTTTGTTGCCCGAGAAGCTGAGTGGGCTGCATGTTTGTCTGTTGGCCCATCAATGGCTGCTGTGTTTGCGATGTTTGTAGTTGTGGTGACACTGTCGCCTGATGTGTCATCTGCTGTTGAGGTTGTTGCTGTTGTCTTAACACAGACTGTTGATGTTGCTGAAGCATAGATTGACCTGATTGGTGTAGAGATGTTAAGGAAGATTGTGGATGCTGCTGAAGCATTGCATTCGATGTTGAAATTCCAGACTGCTGTGACGACTGCATCTGATTTGGTTGCATTACGTTTTGTTGCTGTTGTTGCTGCTGAATATGAGATTGCATAAGAGGGTTTGGAAGGTTTCCTTGTTGGAGCTGCTTCTGCTTCATGAATTGCTGTTGTAGTTGTTGCTGGTACATAAATTGTTGCTGAGATTGCTGCTGCCCCGGTGGTACTTGTTGCCTTCCTTGAACTAGCTTCTGATTGTTGAACACATTAGAGGCCATCCCTTGACCTCCCATTGAACTCCCAACAGTATTTTGGGATGTATCAACCATGTTTTGCATCGAAGACTGATTGGTCACACTTGAGATAGCACTTTGATTCATACCACTAACTGGAGGCAGTGTAGATGCTAAACCAGCAGAAGTCTGTATACCCGCAGATGCAATGTTTCCAGGCAAGTTCCGGACCAACATTTGTTGATGTGCTTGAGATTGATTACTGCCAACGGCATTGGGACTGCTTGTCCTTGGTTGTGGCCCTGAGGCTGCATATTCTGGGGGACTGTTCAAGAAAAATACAAGTAAAATGTTACATCATACTCCATTAAGATGGTGTGATCTAAGTGTCATTATATCATTGCCTGGTTCCGTAGGATTCCTACCGCTGGTTGAAGCATTGGTTGCTAAGGAACCAGCAATTGTATTTTGAGACTTTGTTTCCATGGTCAACATCTTCAGAGATATTTTCCGCAGGTAATCCGACTGAAGCAACATCATAAAATAAAGTCATAAAATAAAAAAACATGATCACAATTCATGCAAAAGGAGTGAATGTAAGTTAGTTAAAGTGAAGTAAAAATGTACCTGATTAGTGGCAGCACTGTAAATCTTTTCCTCAAATCTGACAGCAATTTTTTTAAGCTCTAGTAAGCCTTCCTGTCCCGAAAACGGAAGGTGCCGTTTCAATGTCTCCATTCTGCCCATGCAAATAATCAAACCCAAAACAGAAAAACAGAAACATGGTTAGTAAAGTAATTTTAACTTCCAGCAAATATATAGAAATGGAAAAAGGGGAAAGTAAAAACCTAAACAAATCATTCAAACGGAAAATAAAAAGTCAAAATCTAGGGTTCAAATCCAATCTACAGTTAAACAAACAATAATAGGGGGGAGCATCGATACATCTTATTGACGATTCGGTGTCGGGAATCAGGCTGGAGCTGTGACCTCCAATCGCCGCCGTCGATGGTGTTTGCTGGGGGCGGATCGGGCTGCGCCGGCCTCCAGTTGTTGTTGTTGTTGGAATCCATTGAATTCAAAATACGAATTCGTATGAAGATGCAGACAGAGAGATGGAAGTTGTAATGGAATGAAGATTTTTCCGAGTCTTAAAATATTATTGAAATGAATGAATGCGTGCCGAACTGCCATTTCCATATGAAGAATCAAGATATTGCAGAAAGCGCCCTCAAGTATTCGGAAATTACAAATCGGTCCGGCGGTTTAGTTATATAGAGAATTACTCTCGTGATCTACCCAAATAGAACTAGAAGTTGCCACATGGAGCTACTAATCAAGTGCAAATTATCCGACAATCATATTTTGATGAGTTGAAGAGTATTTAATGTTCAAGTACTTGTGTGGAGCATTTTAATGTACTCCCTACGTCCCGCTTTGTTTGTCCAAAAGCACAAAATGTACGGTAATTAAGATAGAAAGAAGGTATAAAATGTGTGGTTGAGAATAAATAATTAATAAGTAAATGAGTAAAAAGTAGAATGTGTGGTTGAGAATAAAAAAAAGTGGACAAACTTAAAGGGACACTCAAAATGGAAAGTGGACAAACAAAGCGGGACAGAGGGAGTAGCATTTTAGTGTATACAGTAATGTTTATTGACTGTTTTTTTTTTTATTAAGTAATGTTTATTGACTGTTGAGTGTTGAGATTAGTTTTGTGCATTTGATGTGACGTGAAATTAACTTATTTTTGTTTTTCTTAGTTTTTCAAGGTTATGCTTTCATTCTTTCATCAACTTCCTAAAACAAGTCTCATTTCATTCAATTCTTACGACTTCTACCCTTATTATTTTCATCCTGTTTTTTAAAAATTCTGACATTAATTCTCTTCTTCACAAACTCATTTCAATCCCATCCACGAGCACTGTATTTTTTAAACATCAGACGAAGTTTATGGATTTTAATGATGATGGTAATGAGTTTGAATCAAAATCTGGGTTTGCAAGATAACATACGAGATGGATTGCTGATCAATTCTGTTATGGGACTTAATCAATATGAAAATGAGTTGGTAATGACCCATGATTGTCGACTGGAGAAATGTGGAGATGGTAAGCGCATATTAAATTAAACACATTTTCATTGCATTCGTGTTTGCATTTTTATCTTTGCATTTAGTCTTTGCATTCAACTTTCTATTTGTATTTTTTTGTATTTGTAGTTTTTGTAGTTTTTTTACAAATTGAGGATTTTTTTATTGAAAATCACCCGTCCAATAGGTGAATTTTAACGAAACCATCCCTTCAATTTTTTTTGAGACAACCACCTTTTAATTAAATTTTGTTCAAATCAGATCACCCATTCACTATTTCGTCACCTATGTGCCTTTAATATAACGTTGAGGGATACATTACGATGGGATATGAAAAGAAGACTTATTTATTAAGGAAGACTCAAACAAACACCTCGATCATGGTATAGCAAGATTGAAGAGTAGTTCAATAATAAGGATTCGTCGAGTGTCATCACAAACACACTCTTCTCAAAAAGTGCACTTAATTGCAGCCAAAAGCGTACTGCGTTATATTAAGACATCAATGAAATTTGGTTTGTTGTACAAAAAAGATGAAAAATGAGATATTACATGCTTATATAGATAATGACTTTGTTGTAGACATTGATAATCAGAGAGGTACATTCGGATATGTGTTTATGATGAGTCTGCAGTGGCATTAAGTTCAGAAATGTAATCTGTGGATATTGTACCTATTGCGGAGGCCGAATATGTAGCAGTCGCTTTTTAAGCTTGCCAATGTATTTGGCTGAAGAAGACATAAGATAGTTTTAGTTAGCCAAAACATGAAAGCAAGACTATAATTTGTAACAACGACTCGACAATCAAATTGGCTAAAAATCCAATGTTTCACGCAAGGACAAAGCACATCAAAGTGAGATTTTATTTTATACGTGACTTGGTAAAGGATGGCGAGTTCGAATTTGTATGTTGTGGTATGCGAGAGCAGGATGCAGACATCATGACAAAGGATGCAGACATTATTAATAATCATTGATCGAGATGATATCTTTATGTATCACTATCATTACATAAGGAATGTATCATGTGGATCCATCTATTTTGGTGGACTCATGAACCTCCTCTTGCATCCGTTGATTGCATTTTTTGGACGCAACAGATTGCACAACGTCATTGCATTTGTCATGTGCATATCACGTGCAAAACATGTGCAACTCACATGTTACATTAATGTGTTGGCACAATCTGTTGCATCCAAAAAATGCAATCAACAGATGCAAGAGGGGGTTTATGAGTCTACCAAATTAGATGGATTCACATAATACAATCTCTCATTAATTTTATATGAGGGAATATAATAGTTTAAACACGTAATAAAATTTAGTTTAATTTATCTGTAGATACCAAGTGTGTCGAGTAGAACCTCAAAAGGTGAGTAGAGCCTCAAAAAGGTGGTCGAGTGTCCTGATATGTTGAAATGACAATTCTTATAATTTGTAAATCATTTCAAATATAAAATTTCTTAATTTAGTCGAACTTATCACACTATAATTAAATTATATAACTAATTGACGTGATTACAAGCTATAGTACTTATTCATGAATTTATCAAATATGCTCTCAAAGAGCAAAAGTGTGCATCGAGAAAGAATTTGACTAATCTTTTGTTCATTCCAAAAGACAATAACTGTTCCTAAGGCTTTTTCCATCTTAGTAATGGAATGAGTGCAACTGTGCTTTTTTTAATGACCTTTCTTATTACAATACTTTATTTAAAAAAGTGTTAGCTTATATTCTAAATCAATTTTTAATATGATCAAATAGCATATACTTTTATATCTTTTTATATAAATTATGCAAAGTCAAAAAGTCAAATTCAACATTATCGTCCTATATTCGTAACAATTCATCGTCTCAAACAAATCATGCATAGACACATACGAGTCATTTGCGTTTGCCACAACTTTCAATCAATGATTGTGTTTGCAATGATTATGAAAGAGTTGACACATGTCCCAAATTATATAACTAGTTATTCCCCCTAATGACTCACTTTGGATTGATATGTATTCGTCTGATGTACACCAATTTTAGAGTTTGTCTGATGCTGCACATCTCTTTGCTGCTGGATATAACTAGCGGTTGCTGTAACTGAGTCAACTGAAATTGGATTTGTGTCATAATTTGCGGCTGATGTTCTCACATTGCTTTCCTAGATTTGCTAGCAAACTCGGGAATGTAATTTGGTGCGATTTGCAGCCAAAACGTAAAATAACGTAGTTTTGAATTGATGATAAACAAAATTACGTTGTTTTATTAAAATATTTAGTAATTCTAAATTTTAGGGTATAATAAAATGATGTAGTTTTACTTAAAACAAAATTAATACTACGTCGTTTCGACCCGCTGCAAATAGCTGTACGTAGCATCGGATCTCGATTTGCGCTGCTATTTTTTACTGATTACTTTCTCATATGCATCAACCTTTTGATGTAAATATAAGCAACTGGTGTTGGTCTATTTATAATGTCACCTAAGCATTTTTTTAGCTAATAGTCTTGTTTACATAACCCCATTGGAGATGCTCTAAGCCGCGTGTTATAACTTTTATCTGCTGTTGTGTAGGTACAGTTAATGTTGTTGAGATTGTTGCTACCCTGACAGTACGTGTTGTCTTCCTGGTACAAGCCTTTGATTGTTCCTCCATTAAGCTTCCCATCTCTTTCTCATTAACACTGATCAAATGAAAAAATGCAACCTCGGCCGAGAGCCGTGCTGTTGCAAATCATTGACTTTCAGCTGCCTTACTTTAAATAGGACACTAGGTACATAAATGCAATGAAATAAAATCCCCGTTACACTCAGAGGATATTCTTTAACTAGATTTGGGGTAAATCAATCAACCATCAAAAGCTGTCAAATCTAGACCAGCTTCCCAAATTATAGTTTGTTGTTTGTTTCCCTCGGACACTAATCTGGATGCTTGAGTTGGAGTTCCACTTTTGTTCTTTCGGGTTGCTAGGTTTGTGGGCCGCCATTGTTGGAGTGCTCCTTTTTCTCAACATGTTTCCAAACAGAATCATATTTTCTCCCGTAGTTGATAAAAAGTTCCTCGCCCCTTTCAATATTCCTCTTCGCAAAATATCCTATTCGCTGCCCCCCTTCAGAGAACAGATTCTGTGCAAGGTTTTAATTGGTCATTTTGCAATCAAATTAATCAGATGAAAAGAAAACAGACTTCTTTGCTTACCTTTGGGTAACAATTGGGCTTTGAAGAGTGGTTGACAAACCTCAGCACACTTCCTTCATGTCGTCCGTCAATCACATACTGGATGGAAAGGAAGTGGCATTTAGATAAGCATTCATTTCATTAGCGTAAACAAACAGTTTAGCAGCATCTACAAATTTGTGGTCTGCTTCCATTAGACACAGCGTCTCATTTCACTATGTTACTATTCAATACGAGAGTTAGACGAAGGTTTGATAAAACATTAGTAACTAAAGAGCAACAACTAGTGATTGGACACGAATGAAGTTCTTCCAATGTTACCTTTTCATCCAACTCAAAAATATAGGACGAGTTTGGATGGTTCTCTTGCCGCTTATCTGCCTCTTCATGGAAGATGGCCTCACCTGTGTACTCTCCCACATACTCATCTTTATTGATAGGTTCCTGAAACAATCATCCATCAAAATTTATAAAGAGACGAGATGATAGAAAACCAAGAATCCATAATAATGCATAAGAAAGACTTTCAACTGACATTTGTAAATGCACCATGGCCTGCCACGTCAGACAGACTTTTATAAATCTGTTCACAAACAAAACTACATTAGATTCAGGAACCAAGTGCCACGTCTAGCTGTTTACCCAAGAATAGTACCTGCTTGCTCCGTCCAATTAAAATGTTCATGTTTTTACATGAACTTATTTTAATTTTTGGCGGTTCACCAGTAGAACCTCTACAACTGCGTGCAAGAAAGATAAGAAGAGGTCTCATAATGGGTCAAATATGTATGCGCCAACTCATTACAAACTGGATCGAAATATTAAACTTTAATTGATCAAATAACCATGCACTTAAATGAAGATCAAGTTGATGGAAATAGTTTCAAACTTTTGTGAGCACTTTCCCGTTAGCCAAAGTTTGTTACTATGCAGTTCTCAGCCAATACATTAGAATTAGTTCTTGATTGGCATGTATTTAATTCTGCTAGTAGTTATAAGATTGGTTGCATCACCTAAGAACAGGAAATATAAGGTTGGTTGCATCACCTAATATGGCAATTACGGCATATATTCGGGTCACATTCTCTCTCAGCAACAAAACAGGAGCAGCCCTTGCTTCTACATTGCCCGACCAAACAGTCGCATCCTCCGTATCTTTTCTTACATTGTCTTGAGCACCTTAAAAGGGTTTTAGTCAGCAAAAATCAAATCAGAATAGATAAAGAGATAGAATTGAGTTGATTAGAGATAATGACAACAATGATTATCCAAATACATTGCAACATACCCACAATATTTCTCGCAGAATATATTTTTAGCTACGCATATGCACTGCTCTGTGCACTCCGACTTGCAAGCACAAGGAGTGTAATGTTTTTTGAGGACTCCTGATTCATTTTTATTATTACTTGATTTTTTCTGCACATGAGCAAACAAACGGTACATAATACAGAGATTTGCATTAATCAAAATAAATCTTGAAATTCATTTGGTGACAGAATTTTCTTCCTCCATTTACATCCGTTTGTAAAAAGGTAAGATTAACACGTCTAGAAAGCACAAAATTTACAGGATAAACGAGGATCGACTAATCCACAAGTTTCACCTTAACGGTCATTCAATAAGACTAGTTCACTCTATCCCGAGTGGCTCTCAGTATCCAAACATTAAAGGGGCCTAAATCATATCTATACGCAATTTTAATAATTTCCAATAGCGAACAACGGAGCCGGATTTTTACTAACCTTGGATTGGCGCACAGATTGGGTCTGCCGGGGATCCATTGCGGATGTCTGTAATCAGAAGAAGAACAAGGAAAATTTATAAGTGGAGAGAAACGGCGCAGATACCACGGATGAGGAATTGAGAATCTCACGCCGCTTTATAGCACTTGGAATATACATTAGGGTTTCTCTGATGAGTGTCGCAATATACGGAATTGGATATTTTGCCAAATAAATCAATCCATTTTCTAACTATGTTATTTATTTTTGATAAAGAGTTGAGCACATCCAAGTCAATAACACATGTAAAAGTACTTAAAGAATAAATAATTTTGAATTCAAAGTTGTATGATATTTATAATCAGATATGGCTGGCAGGCAGACATAAAGTACCTAACATACTTACCTCTTCTACACCGTATAAAGAATCTGAACAACATGCAAATTAGAGTAACATAAATCGTAGCCTTATACACATATTTTACACTGCGATAATGTATGCTTAATTGGATAATAAGACAGTAAAACTTTGAAAAACACATTCCCACACTAGGCAATCTGGCACAATCATGATATTTTTACACACAGAAAATAACATTTGATATGTAATGAACGTTGAATGACTCATTTCCCGTCTTGTCAACTGTCACTTGTGCTAAGCTAAACACCAAATCAGGCATTATTACGAGAGGATCTAAATGATCACCTCCATAAAAGGTCATATTTAAAAAAATCCTAGCCAAGATTTCACAACAGAATATATTGATGCCGCACTTCTGCTTATTGAAGTTAATTTTTAAGTTAAACTTCTTACCGTTACATGAATTATGGATATAATGATACTTGCCATTACATACCGTTTTGTAGAACATTAATGAAGAAAATGCACACATACATTGTTAAGGAATGTCTATATTCATATAAATTTGAAGGTACGATGATTATCTCAAACAAACGAAGCTGGAAACATAGTTCTTAAAATTAATTAAACGAATCAATGCATCCTTTTCATAAAGATTACGCCTTTGAATAAATAGGTTAAATTGATTTGCATATGCAATCCCCAACTTAAGAAACACAACACAACATCTGTATCGAAAGAGTAAGTTAAATACCCAAGGATATCTCTTCACCAGCCTCCATCACCATCAGTTTCCCCATATCCACTTCTCCTCCTACAAAGGTCAAACAACATAAGCAAGCATCATCACACAACACCAAAATCCCAAAAAAACACATCTTTATCTAAGTCTCACTGTTTCAATTGATGAGGGTTGAACTAAGTTGACTCTGATATACTCGTGATTACGATGGAAGAAGGGATCCCAGGGCGGCCCGGAGTAACCCGAACTAATCGGATCCTTCAATTCGTCCGGTGGCGGACGATTTTACTGCTATTGAATACTGCCTCAACTTTATGGGCTTCTCTAGTTAAACCGGCCCAACCCAGCCAATCAAGTAGGTCCCATCATTATATTCTCTAAAACGAAGTCGTTTCAATTAAAACGATGTGGATTTGTCAGTAAACAATTTGGAAACATTGCCTAATCTTGTTTACAAAGAAATACCCAACTCTTATAAATAAAATAAATAGGAGAGAATATTCCGTCATTATTCCATCTGATTTAGGGTTGTAGAGAAGGAAAGAGAAACACGGCTTCGAAGTCTTCCATCGATCTCCTCTGTCGACATCTCGAGGTTATGCCGCCTGGCTTCTCCAAGGTTGTCTCTTTTTCTCTAGCTTCGTTTTATTCTTTCGTCAATTGATCGATCCCGCCCCGTGTTTATAAAGTCGTATTTGATTTTTGTATTCAGTTATTGAAAATTCATGTTAATGTGTATTCGGAATTGATGGTTTAAAATTGTTTGAACGATTGATTGATTGATTGATAATGAATTTATTGGTTTTTCTACAATTTGTTTGATTGTTGGAATGTTTCATCTCTGATTATTTGAATTTTGTGTATATCAGGCAAAGGAGAACTCTGAGTTAAAGAGTTTGAATCCCTCTCTTATAGCATGGAAAAATTGTTCCTCTGGTCAAGCTGTGCTGAGTATTGTGCTTTCTCATTCCGGAAGGTTCATCATTGGCGGTTCTTTATATCTGATTGTTTTCGTCTCGCCTAAACTCTTATTAAACTTTTGATGGTATGTCGTCCTTCAGTGTATTATTGTATTGCTTGTGGTTCATCAAAGAGCTGATTTTATTGGACATACTAATATTTGTTAATTATCGAATGCAACTCTCTTCTGATATTTGTGTTTATTCATTACATATTATATGGTATACTTCCATCTCAGCGTTATATCATATGAGAATGTTTTTACTGTATTTTCCCAAGTTTCTTTGGGATAACTTATATACATGACTTACACCATCTCTCATCTTTTTACAGAGCCACATTCTGCTGGTGATCGGGAGGGGATTGATTGCGTACTGATAAAGTAGTGTGCTATTTGCTCTGTCTGCAAATCTTACATCCTGCTTGGATATGGGTCTGATCCTGACTACTACACTGTTAAGGCTTGAAACAAATTAGTTTTGGCATTTCATCACGCCTGTGCCTCAACTCATTCATGTGAGGATCCTGGTGTCTCATTGAACCGGTTCAGATTGTTAAGTTTTGTTAGCGTTGAGTGCATTTGTGGTATGCAGCTGGATCGTTCTTGTTAGGTTTCTATTAACCCTTTCCCTGAGTCTATGAGCCTCTTAATGCTTTGAATGTGGCTCTCCTTGATGCCCCTCATAAGAACGCTGTTACATGATTTCAAAGGTCACTTCTGAATGTTGATGTTGGATAGCTTTTTCAAGTACCCGACAGTTTTTCCGTAATCAATAGAGCTCTCGCCTGAGTGAAGATACTGATTGCAAAGATACCTCACTTTTCTTAAGTGTTACTTGATCTTGTGTCTGAGCGAAGATACCTTTCACTGGCATTCTGCAATGGATAGGTAAGCTAGTTACCCACAAAAATTTCTCTCTGAAACTACTTTTTGGCTGATTGAATTAATATCTAAATGACCTTGTGGATTGGTTACATAGATATAAGATGATTAAGGGTGTTGGTGAAGGAACATTCGGGAGTGTCTGGAAGGCTCTGAATATGGAAACTGGTGAAATTGTAAGTATTATAAGGTTTCTTGTCAATGTAATATTATACGAGGTGTTTTGCTCAACTTTCTTTTTTAAATAGGTTGCCATTAAGAAAATGAAGAA
The DNA here is from genome assembly GCA_006409495.1 of Sedum album. Taxonomy (NCBI): domain Eukaryota; kingdom Viridiplantae; phylum Streptophyta; class Magnoliopsida; order Saxifragales; family Crassulaceae; genus Sedum; species Sedum album. Next base: position 13,218 of record QZGG01001088.1, on the reverse strand, counting down.
GAAGTATTATACTTGGGAAGAGTGCATGGATTTACGAGAAGTGAAGGTGATTCCTTTTCTTTGCATCATATTGGTCCTTTTTTTAAATGGCTGCGTTCGGTTTTTTACGCTTGCTCTGTCATATATTTGCAGTCTTTGAGAAAAATGAACCACCCAAACGTTATGAAGCTGAAGGAGGTTGTGAGGGAAAATGATCTACTTTACTTTGCATTTGAATACATGGTGAGTGATTTTATTCAGACCTGACTATTTATTCTAATGTTCAGTATTGTCTTCTTAATTTTATGTTCAGATAATATGTGTTCATAAGTCATGTTTTTCTTCGTTGTATAGGAGGGTAACCTGTATGAACTTATGAAAGACAGGAAAACACTATTCTCCGAATCTGAAGTAAGAAAATGGTGCTATCAAGTGTTTCAGGGGCTTGCTTATATGCACCATCGCGGTTACTTCCATCGTGATCTGAAGCCTGGTGAGTTGTATTTCGCATTGTCAGTCTTGACCTGACTTTAAAGCCGAGTACATGATCCTTTACATTGTTTATGAAATATTGCACTTCTCACGCCCCAGCACAATGTCAGATTGATAATTTGAAACAAAAGTATATTTTGGGTATGCTGGTTGCTGAGTTTAAGTGATTTTTTATGCAGAGAACTTACTGGTCTCTAAAAATATACTGAAAATTGCTGATCTTGGTCTTGCTCGGGAGATAGCATCTGAACCTCCATATACTGATTATGTGTCAACTCGCTGGTACTTTGGATTGCTCTTGTTTCCATCTGATTTTTAGTCATTTAAAGGGTCATGAGTTGAGCATTTATAAGAATGAATACGTTGATTTGCTGAAATTTTGAAATTTGGCAGGTACCGAGCACCAGAAATTATGCTGCAGTCATTCACTTATGGTCCAGCTGTTGGTAAGTTTTGGTGTAGAGTCTTTTGTTTACAGTTTGTTATTGGAAATTGAATTTCTGACTTCATTGCACTTACTTGTCCCTGTATGTTTAGACATGTGGGCAATGGGTGCTATCATGGCTGAATTATTCACACTTAGCCCCTTGTTCCCAGGTTCTTGGTATGTGTTCTAACCCTATTCGTTGTCATCTTCTTTTTGTTGTTGCTCACAACATTAAAGCTGATCAGTGATTGACTGTTCACACTTCATATGTATGTATTCATGTTGAAGTGGTTGTAAATTTATTGCCGAAACTCGCTGTATTCAATATTTGGTGTATTTGCAGTGAAGCTGACGAGATGCTTAAAATATGTTCTGTTATTGGAAGCCCTGGTTTAGATTGGCCTGAGGGCACTGCACTTGCAAAGAAGCTTAATTATCAGTTTCCTCAGGTTTGTAATGCTCGTGCTCAGTATTGAAATCAAATTTCTCGTGGATGTTTTCACTGGTGCTTATAACACATTAGCTTACTGTCAGTTGGTCCCGTAACACTAACACCCACTATATGTGTCCTCGCTCATACATGAGAGAAATATTGGCCAACTCCTGTCTGGGTTTGTTATGACTTTATTTGTTGGAGCTTCATTTTAATTTCAAAATTTTGCAGTGTTCCGGTGTGCCTCTTTCAACGTTGATTCCATCAGCTAGTAGAGAGGCTATTGACCTTATAAAAGTATGTTAAGAACTTAAATTTTAAATGTTTCTTATTCTGTATGACTCTTGATATGAACTGTGACTGATACAATGTTCATCTGATAGTTGCTTTGTACTTGGGATCCATCCAAAAGACCTTCTGCGTCTGAGGTTCTCCAACATCCCTTCTTCCAGGTATCTTTATAAGATTGCTGTATTATCGTGTTCCTATTTTCAATCCTTTTTCCATTTTTCGTGCAAATGTGTGTTGGGAATCAATTATATTAATATTTCATGACTCTATGCAGTGTTGCTATTATGTACCTCCATCCTTGCGTTCTAGAGCTCCTACTACAAGAACACCTCCGCAGCTTTCATGTAATCAGCCATTCGGTGCTATTTATGTTTTACTTTTTTATTTTGACATGAAGTAATCAGCTGTTCAGTGCTAATCATCCTTGTGTTCTAGAGCTCCTACTCCATCCTTGTTGACTCATATTACTTTTTGATCCTGGCAGATGGACACAGAGGAAATATGAACATAGAATGTCCAAGAAAGCATTGGGGGGAGCCAGCACCCTTAAGCAACCTTCCACCAAAGCCACAGGCAGCTGAACTACAGAAAAATGCAAAGACCGAGGTGAGTTTTTTGCTTGTGTATTACAAAATGTGATATTAAGTTACCAGTATAGAGAAACTTGTATACATGTGAATTGTGATGTAGTTGATGGATTTGCCTAATTTACTCACCATTTTTTTACTCAGGACTTCAAAAATAATAAAATTGTTAACCCGTCTGAGCCTCTGAAATATTTACCTCCTTCCAGAGTCTATGCTGGTAGGTCTTTGTAATTTATTGTCCATTGTTCACGAGTATCTGTCATTTGGAGTGAATAACTTACAGACTCCTTGTCTCTTGTTTTGTTAACCAGCCCCTGTTCCTCCAAATTCATTTATGAATGGAGAAGTGACTTCAGATACTATTGATAAGCTGGCTAATATTCACCTTGGCCCCAATGGGCAGTACAAAAAGAACTATCGGCAGCCTCCCCTCATGAAAGCTGGTTGGTGGCATGGTCAGTTAGAAACAATAGATGGACAGTACCAGAATGGTCATCCTGGGAGGACATTTGCTCGTAAAGCTGCTGGTTAAACAGAATATCAGCTCGATGAAACTTATATTTTGAAGGAACTACAGCAGCTATGCCTATCTAAGCTTATCTTGATTTTGATTTTCAATAAATGTATCCAACTCTGAAACTAGTGTTTCCATTGTGTGAGCTTTCAAAACATATGATCTTGAAAAAATGCTTTTAAATTTCGTTATAATATCAAAGTTTTTCCTTCTCTTGAGTGGGGAGAGTCTCTCTTCATTGCAAATTTTCAAAGGAAACTTTGAAAAGTTTACCAACTGTTAATTCACTTTTTTGGCAACCTTTTTGCAACCACTATCAGTTATGTTCTATATAAGCCTCTCCAATCTGGTATGTATCAGTTAAGCATCTTTAGGTCTCTCTTAGACACTCTACAATTAAGTATCTCTTCCAACCAAATTGTATCAGCTATTGATATGGATTTACTCAAGAATTGGATGAAAAAGAAGGGTGTTGTAAGCTGAGTCTCGCACAGAAGACAGCGCAGTCCATTTCTTAAGTACAACGTAAACTTAACCTTACGTTTCCAAGAATTGGGAAAAGTTGATAACATGAAATAAAACATGAGGAAAAAATGTGCGCAATCTTAAAATTAAACTTAGTACATCTGACTATAATCTTATGAGAGCATGGTAAAGTCTAAGGATCGTCTCTAATCTTTTTGCTTTTTCGGCATCCTGTATCCACCTACAACACAAGCATGATCACGCTCAAAAGGTTCAAGGGTAACTTGTTCTGCTGGTTTAAACTGGTCAGCTTTAAGCTTGTTTACTTCTTGGGTAAAAACAGCTTCAGCAGGCACAGTTGAGTCAATGCAGTTAGCCTGAGTATACAGTTGTAGTTGTGTTAGTCGTTGTAATAGTGAGCTTTATTAGCAAGGCCTCAACTTCCCATTAAGACCAAAAATATATTTTCAATGTGTACCTTGATAGAGATGACAAAATGACCACCATTTTTAAGGAAATAAGAGGCATTCAGAGCTAATATTCTAGCCTGCAAAGTTTTTGAAACCGTCAAAAAATTTACAGTCAAAAATAAAAAATTCAGGGAATAATTGATAACTAAAGTTATGGTTAAAGAACTGAAATCATGTAATCCTTTCGAAAATTATATAAGCGGAATCAAAAAAAGTTTTGGGAACGGAAGTATTAATGTTATTTTTTACAAAAAGATTTATCAAAACAGAATTGAATAACAAGTAAAACCAGTGGGTGAAAATAATTTAAGACCATAATACAACAAATAATCATCCAATAGTAATTAGCATCTGAAACCCCTTAACCATGATACATCAAACATTGATGTGAGAAGGGGGATCTCATCATTTGCTAGTTGGAAGACGGAAAATGATAAAATAAACAAAGAAAATCATGAAAACAACCTAACAATTTTCAATGCAAGCATAATTACTGGTGATTTTTGGAAGCAGCTGTGTAAGGTTTACACATGAATTAAAGTTAGTATGAATAATAGTTGATATGTAAGGGTGTAATTGAAAGAATAGATAGTGACCTGATCAGGTTGCGCAACATCAGAAAAGATGACATCAACCATACCAACAAGCATCCTGTACTTTGCAGGGTGTCTAGCATCCTCAATAATTGGTATGACATTAGTCCTCTTCTTGGCCATGTTGACCAAATCCCTTCCGCTTCTGTGAGAAAACTCAACAGCATACACTACTCCATTCTACAAAGCAAATGAATAGATCCCTAAATCAGCCAGCACATTCAAAAAAACACTCTAAAGCAACAAATATTTAACATTCAACCAAAAATATAAACCATAATCTTACAGGTCCAACAACATCAGACACATGAGAAACAGTTGTTCCTGAGGCTGCTCCAAGATACAAAACACGGGCACCAGGTTTCTTTATAGCAAACATATAATATCAGTATCATTTAAATACAATTATTACCAAAAGAACAAACCACATTAAAGGGCCAGGAAAAAACTCACAATCCAGATATTGTCAACACCACCAAGAATAGCAGCCGCAAGCTTAGATCTGAAGGGGTTCCACACCCTATACTCAGTCTTAGTTCCATCCTCATTCTAAACAACAACAAAAATATCAAATTAAGTATGATCATGAAGACAATGAACTAAATAAGAATCCAAAGGCTCCAAATTTAGTGCTTGTTTACCTGCACAGAGATTCTCTTCTCATTGTAAACAGCTTCTCCAGGAACCATATTCTTTGTGACCAAAGCATCTTCCTTTCCTTTAGCAACAAACACACCTTCATGTCTGTGAGGCTCAACAATCACCTTACTTCCTCCTTTCATTCCTCCAGCACCACGTCCTCCACCGCGACCTCTACCACCACCACGACCACCGCGCCACGGCCTCTACCTCCTCTAGACATGGCATCTCCACCTCTTCCTCCGCCGCCGAAGCCTCCTCTTCCTCTGCCTCCTCTGTCTCCGCGACCTCTGAAGCTACCACCACCTCTTGGAGGCCTCATTTCGATTAATCAAAGTCCAAAGCTAAGTAGAGATTTTAGTGCAGAGACGGAGCAGGCGTTGACGTGGTCAACTAGGGTTTAAGCTGGAAATATAGTCTTCAAATTTGGGAATTAGGGTTTCTGTGCTTGGGCTTTGGGTGAGTTGGGCCGCGGCCTTGTTGGACAGTGTTATCAAACGTCGTCGTATGTCCCGGCGTTGGATGCAATGCACATGAATGAAAGGAATGAAACATGTTTAAGTGAATGTTAAGAATCTTTTATTGTTACTGCAGCTGGAGACACTTTTTATCTAGCTGACTTGATTGATGATGTTTTGAATACAAAAACACAATACACATAACAAGATCATATGGTTTTGCCTGAGCTATCGTCTCCGAATACGCGTTTGCGGAAATCTGAAACCATGAGAGGCAGTCCCTCGCGCAAGGAAACTGTTGGTTCCCATCCTAGTAACTCTTTCGCCTTGGAAATATCTGGCTTCCTCTTGTGTGGATCATCCTCAGTGTTTGGTCTGAACTCTATCTTTGCATTCGGGTCTATTGTCTCCTGCACCACCTGAAATATCATCATAAAAAAATAATTTCAGAACATATTTGTCGATACTGAAGGTAAAAAAGTGTCAATTCTTTCGAACAGAGCTGAACTGTAGTCGAAATAAAAACTTCAAGAATTGAAATAAGTAATTTAGGAGACTGCAGAATTGAGTTCACATAGAGTGATCAAATGAAAAGCCAATGTGAACCATTAAGTGCGAAACAAGAAGCATTTAAATACCTGTGCAAGTTCAAGCATGGTGAATTCTCCAGGATTACCAAGATTGAAAGGACCAACATGATCTCCTTCCATTAATCTCATAAGCCCTTCCACCTGCTCAAAATCAGATCACAAGGACAAGGACTTATATTAGAAATAAAGTTCCATGGTCTGATCAGAAGAGTAACGCACATGGTGATATTAAACAAATTACCAAGTCCGAAACGTATTGGAAACTCCTAGTCTGTTTGCCATCCCCATAAACAGTCAGTGGCTCCTTCCTCAATGCCTGCGAAATATGCAGCTCAGGTTTAAAAAATCCATTTTGAAGTTTTATTTATTGATGGAGTTGAAGCTCACCTGAGCTACAAAGTTGCTAACAACTCGGCCATCATCGATGCACATTCGTGGCCCGTATGTGTTAAAAATCCTTGCAATCCTCACCTGATAATACACAACTCAAAACTCAGCTCAATACACTTGAGGCAAATTTTTGCATCAAAAAAAATCAAACAACCTCAATGCCAAGGCCTCTATGGTAGTCCATTGATAGAGTCTCCGCTGTCCGTTTACCCTCATCGTAACAGCTCCTAACACCAATGGGGTTGACATTTCCCCAATACGTCTCGACTTGGGGATGCTGGAGAGGATCACCATACACTTCACTAGTACTCGTCAGTAGGAACCTCGCACCCACGCGCTTGGCCAGTCCTAACATGTTCAGCGTCCCGACCACATTCGTCTTGTGTCAATCAACCAGTCAAGAAAAAACACACCCACATGCATACAAATTCAATGAAACTGAAACTCAATAAAAAGTAGATGAAAAGGATATGATGGTCTTGACAGGATTGAATTTGTAGTGAACAGGGGAAGCAGGACAAGCAAGATGATAGATCTGATCAACCTCAAGCAAAATGGGTTCAACCACATCATGTCTGATCATCTCAAACCTCGGATTTCCAAAATGATGCATCACATTGTCTTTCCTACCAGTAAAGAAATTATCAACTACAATCACATTGTCTCCTCTTTCCATCAACCGATCCACCAAATGGCTCCCTACGAAGCCAGCCCCGCCTGTTACTACCACGCGTAACCCTTTTCTCTTCAACCCCAGTGGAACTTTACCCGCCGCGTTACGTCGCATGACAGCATTATGCGTGTGATCTGCTAAGAGTACACGACGGGTTGAAGCTGATGTAGTTGGAAATGTGATCGATGGATCAGGAGTTTTTGAAGAATGAGGGAGATGGAAAAGGTTGAGAGTGAGGGAGGAGATGGCAATGCCCAGGAGGAGGAATGTGAGGCGGTGTTGGCTGATGAGGTAATTGATGGGTGTTGGCAGTGGCATTGTTGATGTGGTCAGAAAGTGAGATCAGTTGTTGTAAAGATTGAATCTGAAATTGGGTTTGTTCATGGAAATGTGAGAATGTTGTGGATGTTGTTATGGACTGATTCAAACAAGAAATGAGAGAAGGTGGAGTTCTGCAGAAGAGGAGATGAAGGCTGATATTTAGAACTACACTACATGAAATCTCGCATCCTGACTCGAGCCTTTGCTTAAATGTTGCTCCTCCAATCAATCATCGAATTTTTTTAGAACTGTCCTAGTTGAGAAAAATGTTTCCCAAATACCCAATTTTGAAATCTCTTTCTCGAATGCCCTAGTTTCAACACAATTCGGATTTGGCAAAACCAGAATTAAAAAAAACAAAATATCCGGTTTTGTAAGAACCGGAAATCCTAAAATTCAATATATCCGGTTTTGGAAAAGACGGATAGTTGTGAAATCTAACTATCCGGTTTTGACAGAACCGGATTCCTACTCCGCATTAATTAATTCCCATTAAATTCTACGTGGAGCTGACGAGGTTGCCCAATCAGCGAAAATAGTGAATTCGGTTCTACCGAAACCGGAAACATATTTTGAATCCGGTTTTCTTATAACCGGTATTTTTGGCAATAATAGAGGGTCCAGCAATAATGCATGCATGCATTATTTCTGTTCAATCCGGGTTTCCCAAAACCGGATTGCACAAAAATTATTGAAATTCTCTGAAACTGGTTCCATGCAGACAGAGATTATTGAATGCAGTCTGAATTCGGGTTTCATAAAACCGGATTGCAGAAATAATACATGAATAATTGAATAAAAGCCTGTCTGCACTGAAAAAGTTTTGCAATTCCGATTTCTATGGAACCGGATTGTTTCATAATTCCGGTCCTTTAGAGCCCGGATTGGTTTTGTTATAAATATTGACCGTTTTCAATTTCATCATCATCCAACACTTCTTCATCCGACACTTCTCTCAAGTATTACGAGTGAAATAGTAAGTTATTTTTCGAAATAATTTTATTTATGTTTTTTGTGTATTTATTTTATTTATTAACATGTATATATGTTTTATTTTAGCAGATTTTGATTCTGACTCGATGGCTATGACGACGCTAGACACACTTGATATGAGTGTTGTGGATGAATACAACCGAGATGAGATGGAATATCTTGATGAACTTGACAATGAGGGTGTCGAATATGTTCCCGAACCAGAACATGTATTCGATATTCCAGCATTTAGTGATATTTCGGCATGGGATGTGAACGAACCAACTGATGAGTTCTTGGGCTCTAACTTTGGACAATTTGGATCTATTGGGATAGGGACAACATTTTCTAGAAAAGCCGATGCAATCTACGCAGTCCAAAAGTATTCTATACTGCATCGTGTCGAGTATCACACGAAAGAGTCAGACACGCACATATTGGTACTTCACTGTCGATATGGAGAGGATAGTTGCCCTTGGCGTATTAGAATTATAAAAAGGAAAAATGCATCATACTGGGAAGTGAGGAAGTATAGAGGTGACCATACATGCAACGCTGACTTCATATCCAAAGCATATGTCCATTTGAACAGACATTTCATTGCAATGGACATTGGTCAAGTGATAAGTGAGAGGTTACGATTGTCACCCGCTGAAATTAAAGCTCGGATATTCAAGGATTACGGGTTAGAGATTAGATATCTTATGGCTTGGCAGGCAAGACAGCAAGCGCTGATTAATTTGTTTGGAGACTGGGACGTTTCCTTTCAGAAGCTTCCTAGTTATATGCAGGCATTGGAAGACTCGAATCCGGCACATTTATTAGATGGCATCGCACAAGGACCGATGATAATTCTGCCATGATAATTAATCGAGTGTTTTGGTCATTTGGCCCTTGTATTGAAGCGTTCAAGCATTGCAGGCCTGTTATGTCTGTCGACGGTACACACTTGTATGGAAAGTATGATGGAAAGTTTTGTCGCTGTTGCACTAGACGCAAATAACCATTTACTTCCAATTGCGTTTGCCATAGTTGAAAGTGAAAACAATTCTAGTTGGAGTTGGTTTATGCGGTGCATTCGGGAGGGTGTGACAGATAGAAGTGAACTATGCATCATCTCGGATAGGCACATGGGCATTCTTCGTGCAATGCAAGAACCGGAATGGGCGGAACCAAATACTTATCACCGTGTATGTATTAGACATCTGCAAAGCAACTTCAACGTGAAGGTAAAAGATCCAACTCTAAAGAAAAAGATGGGTCACGTAGCTCATCAAAGGTAATGTCGTAAATTTGAGCGAGAATTTAACCTACCAACGTCAAAAGTAATAACTGTTGGATCAATTCCAACTGCATCCAACTCTCCCAGTCTCCCCAATTCCTTAACTGCTGCATGAAAAATGCTATGAGCACCCATCCTAGCCTGATCATCAGATACCGTAAAAAATATATTGGCAGTTGTACGTGCATTATGCACAAAGATGCGTACCTACAACAAAACATATAAAAATTTATAAGTGTCATTACAATGTTAGAGCACATAAAACACATAAAACACGTGATCTTACCACGCTATGGAGGACTGGTGCAGTGGGACGATAAGTCTGGGTGTCATCCATCTGAGGCTGCACAAATCTGTGCGTGGTGGTACGATACTATCTTCGGTAATCTGGAGTGTGGGATGCATCAATCTGTGGTCCACCTACAACCACTCTACGGTTAGCATGATCATCCCATATTGTGATGTAGTCACGCAACTCTACGGTCCAATCTACGCGTAGCTTTCTTTGTAAACCGTGTCTCGGTTCTGACAGTCCTCGCACCAACATCGGAACATCCTGAAAGATGTCAAACTGCCGGAGAACTCTAAATGGATGATACCATTTCACTATGTTAAAGCACAGTAGTGGAACCTCAGATAACCAAAATCCTTGCCCCGTCAGACACATTAGATTCAATAAATAAAATAAATTCGCATCGTTAAGGTACCCAAATAAAATCAGATTCACTCATCTGGTCAAGCTGATCACAGTAGAAAACCAATGATCCATGCGGTACATTCATATACGATTTCGATCCACTCCATTTCCTACACAAAATATAAAACACATTAGAAAATAATAAACATATACAAATAAATATGAACAATATAATAATAACTTACGTGTATGACCATGCGCCTCTCATAAAAGGATCAATATGAAGTTATTCATAGAATAATTGTAAAACATATGCACACAATGGGACCAGTTCAAACACATCCTTGAACTTAAGAATTTCTAAAAATATTCAGTTTGTAAAACAAAAACTCATTCCAAGTATCAATGGGACAAGGCAGACACCAATGCACACAATCAGCAATAGTCTTGTTCTCAGAAGGCCAATGCCCATAGTAATTCGGATGCCCAATATCCATAATCCCTAAAATTCAAAATTCCTAACTCAAAATCTTAAATTCTAACAAAATCAAAACCCTAAATTCTAACAAAATCAAAACCCTAAATTCTAACAAAATCAAAACCCTAAATTAATCAAGAACAAAAATCAACACATTTCGTAACACTAATCATATGTACACATGACCAAAATAATAAATCCTAACCTCATAATTTTCATCAAATCTTCCACCCATTTCGGAGGCTTTGGTACGGAGCACATAGCGAGACAACTACGGGAGGAGGATGGGCAGCACGGCCAAAGATCAAATGTACGGCGGCAGGGCGGCTAGAGGATGAATGCGCGAAAATGAAACGTGGTTTTAATTCGAAGCAATCCGGTCTTATTGGAACCGGATTCATTTAAAACAATCCGGTTTCCATGGAACCGGATTCATTCAAATATTACCAGTTCCGGTGGAACCGGAATCATTAAAAATAATGCTGACTGTACAATTATGTTTGCTGACTGGACAAAAGACAAGGATCCGGTTCAAGATAGTTACATTTTCAAACTGTTCGGTGTTGCCAAAACCGGATACATTATTTTTTAATATTTCCGGTTTTGATATACCCGGATTTGTCGTTTTTTAAGAATTCCAGTTTTGTCGAAACCGGATTCATTAGAAGTGGGGCATTGGAGAAAGAGTTTTGAAAACTAGGACATTTGGGAAACAAAATTTTCAAACTAGGGCAGTTCTAAAATTTTTTCTCAATCATCATGCGTACTGTGTTAAATTACTATAATTTATAGTATAAAGTAACCAAGGAATTGCTCTTGGTATGTTTAAAATTGCTGGTAAAATATTTATAAAGGTTGATAAATTTTACATCACCATATTGTCCACAATATAGGGATAGGATTGGGAAGGATGGTTGCGTATTAACTTGTATTTTAATTAAATTTAAAAATTTATATTTACAAAATGCACGAGCAGTTGAATAAAACGATTACTTTTATTAATCGTTGAACTAATAAATTTACGGTCATAATCACGTTTCACATATTACATAAATGATGTTGTCTGGCTTGAACTTCATCCCCACAACATTTTAGTCAAAGTCCAGAAAATTGATACGAACTCGTATCGGGATAGAAGAACTTAGTGTTTAGATGATGAGAAGAGTAGTTTAGAGAATATAGAAGATGAAGTTGTTGGGAGAATTATTATTCATTCATTGTCTAGTCACTCCTACCCCTTGATTCGAACCCAAAACCTGTTGAAATCTTTAAACCACAGGGGTCTGTTTGTAGATTATAAAAGTTTAAGTCCTTATTCATAATTAACAAAAACATGGGTCTCCTCCAGCCTGCATCTCTCTAAACCCTCGCATATAAATTCTCGCTGAGGCTCTGGCCGACGCCGAAGCTCCAACTGCTGAATCGATCCCCTAGAGCTTCCAACCATGCTGGTCTATCAGGATATTTTAACCGGTACAATTCGCAATCGATTCTTTCTTGTATTTGCATGAAGTTTTGCTCACTCAGATCTGAACTTGACGTTCTTCTTTGGATGTTGATTGTGAAATTGTGTGTCCAGAGCTTTGATGAATTTGATATCCCGATTTGTATGCGAAATTGTTGGAATTGAATACATACTTTTGTCTCTTATTAATATTGGACATCCTCAGGTGATGAGCTTCTTTCTGACTCTTTCACATACAAGGAGCTCTTCAATGGAGTGTTGTGGGAAGTTGAGGGCAAGGTGTTAATCCACTGTTTTATGCATTTGTCTAACTATTTGTTACGGTTGCGCTTCTTCTGTTTTTTAAGGATTTTGTTGAAATGTTTGATGGAACTTTTTCTTAATGCAAGTATCTAACTTTTGGATTTGCAGTGGGTTGTTCAAGGTGCTGTTGATGTTGACATAGGTGCAAATCCTTCAGCTGAAGGGGGTGAAGATGATGAGGGTGTTGATGACCAAGCTGTCAAGGTTGTTGATATTGTTGACACCTTCAGACTACAGGTTGGGCTCTTGCTATAAAATTTATTACTCTTTCACTACCTGTTATTTTTTATAGACTGTTGTGATTTATCTTTTTTTGTCTTCGTGATTCTAGGAACAACCTCCTTTTGACAAGAAGCAGTTTGTCACATACATCAAAAGATACATCAAATTGCTGACAGCAAAGCTTGAAGGGGAGAAACAAGAGGAGTTTAAGAAGAACATCGAGGCAGCAACCAAGTTCCTTCTTTCGAAACTCAGCGACCTCCAGTTGTAAGCAATCTTTATTTTTCTGAATGTTTTTTGTTTCCATCCTTATGGACTAAATATTTATACTTGTGTCTTCAGTTTTGTTGGTGAGAGCATGCATGACGACGCCAGCTTGGTGTTTGCCTACTACAAAGATGGTGCAGCTGACCCCACATTTTTATATTTCGGGCATGGGCTGAAAGAGATTAAATGTTAAGGAATCCTACTAAAAGTACCCTAATGTGGGTAGCTGTCTCATGTTCCTAAATTTTATTTGTGGTGTACTCAAGTCCC
>QZGG01001087.1:0-79600 GCA_006409495.1 Sedum album | reverse complement strand
AAATATTTTGTTTCTTAATTTGATTAGATCGATTTTGATAATATTCTAACTGCCTATATTGATAATGATATATATCCTAACTGCTTTTAGAGTTTAGAAAAGATTTATTGAACAAAGATTTGAAAAGATATGATATTTCCTAAATTGAATCTTGCATGGATTGTAGGGTTTGATTGAGAGGAGTGGCTGAGTATAAAAGCCAGCAGCAGGAGCTTGTAGCCGTGTGACTTTGTGAGATAGCTAGAGGAGGCGATCGAGACCAAAGCACAAGGAGACGAGCAAGGGCAGCAAGGGAGCCAGCGTGACCGTGTTTATCACATTGGTTGAGTGCTCTTCGTGTTACGCTAGAGACTGCGTCAGTTCATCTAGTGTGAGACGATTTGCTGCAGAACTTTGGAGTTTGATTGGTGTCTGAGAATCAAGGGGTGCAGCTTAGAACAGTAGTAAACGAGGAGTTGTACTAGCTGATTCGAGTGTATTCGGTTCGAGGATATCAATAAAGTTCGAAGTTGAGAATCCTTCCAGTTGCTGCTGGAAGGGGTGGTTTTTCCCAGTTGGGTTTCCACCTAAAATCGTGAGTATTGTTTTTACTTGTGTTTATTACAGTACTCTTGTTTATTCCGCTGCGACTAGTCGTATCGAGGGACAAGTCGACCCTCACGACTAGAAGTACAAGCTAACCTCGATCCAACAATTGGTATCAGAGCCCGGTGCTCTAGATTAGTGTTAGCTTGCAGGTACAATGGCCAAAAACTTTGGAGATTGGACACCCCCACCACTGAAATCGGGAGAATATGACTGGTGGGTCAAACAGTTCAAGTCACATGTGTGTTCACTGGATGCTCAGGTCTGGAAAGTCATTACTAGAGGAGATGAACCAATTTTGGACCAGATGATGATGGTTAAGGATGAGGATCTTTATGATGAAGAAGACTATAGGATCGTTGAAAAGAACCATCGTGCTAAAAGAGTTCTCCTTCAAGCACTGACCGAAGGAGACAAACGGAAGATACTAGGATATGACACTGCCAATGAGATTTGGGAGGCCCTGAAAAGACTGTACTCTGGGAATGAGGATATTCAGAAGAACAGAATATTGACAGCACTTAAGGAGTATGAGTCGGTTGCTCAGGGAAGGAATGAATCCTGGAGGACTTTCATTCCAGGTTCCAGACATGTGTGGGACAACTGGTCTTTCTGGGTGGAAAGATGGAAGACTGGAGAATCACTCACCGGTTCCTCCAGGCACTGGATCCTAGCTGGGATCATATAGCAATGGCCCTACACGCTCAATCGGATATTAAAGCTATATCACTGGAAGAACTTGTAGCGAGACTTCAGTCACATGCTATTGTATTCAAAGGGAAGACGGCCTCCAGAGAAGCTACAAAGTCCAAGTCACTGGCACTTAAGGTTGAAAAAGCGTTTGAACTAGTCCAGACTGATGCTCAAGATGATGAGGACCTTGATGAATCTACTGCGTTGATCACCAGAGCACTAAGAATGACAAAACTGGATGCTATGAGGAAAGTCAGAAAGTTTAACAGAGAAGACAACCAGAACTCACAGTCCTCTAATCAGAACACACAATCGACTGGTCCTAAGGACAAGAAGGACATCATATGCTGGTGGTGCCAAAAGAAAGGACATAGAGCATCTGAGTGTCTGAGAAAGAAGGCAGGAAAGCCTGCTACTGAAAGGATGGCAAAGCAATGTTGGCTGCATGGGGAGATGAAGGAGAAGAGTGACTGTGAGCTACCAGTGAATCGGGAAGTCTGCTTAATGGCACTTGGAGATGACGCGAATAATGAGGTAACTACTAAATCTCCTTCTAAAATGTCTCGTGCTGATTTATTAGATCTCCTGAGAAAACTAACCGATGTGAATGACGAATGAGTAGTACACTGGAGGAGCAGAAAGTTGAAATTGCAGGTCTTATTGAGGAAAATCTTTATGGTCTGGTACTGCTAAGAACTTCAGGAATGCGATTAAGAAGAAGTCGTCAAATGTAACAACTGTCCTGATCTGAAAGAGGAAGTCAACAAATTGAGGAATGAAATACAGAAATTGGAAAAGGAGAAAACAGAAACTGATGATGAACTGGAAAGAAGAGTCTAGAGAATGACGAACTGGTCACAAAACTGGACAAGCTGAAGATGAAGGCACCTGTTGTTGATGCTGCTGAACAAAAGGTACCTACACTGAGTGAAAGATTCCGACCAGGTCTTGGATACGTTGCTGAAGAAAACCAGCTTGTCTCCACCAGTTCTGACAGAACACATACTAGCCAGAAAGATTTTAAGGATCAGTATGTACCATTTGATGGTTCTAAGGCATATCATATGTGGAAGAAGCAAGCAGACAACACTGGACCATTGAACTTCCAGAAAAGAAAGAAGGGGAAACCGTAAGTATGTAAACTTGAGATCGCACCGTGTTTGCTGGCACTGCGGTAATAATGGACATTACCGCAGAGAATGTGGTAAGCTAAAAGCTGATAAGGAAAGGAACGAGATGTACACTAGGAATAATGGTCAGGAAGTCAGGGGGAACCACAAGTGGAAAGAACCCATGAGATCACAACAAAGGTACTTCCGAGGCTATGAATCAACACATCACTATCATGAGAAGCGACCACAACATTGGAACAGACAGAGACAGTCCTCACCTCGTATCACAAAGAAAACCACAACACTGGACTGGACAACACTTGACTAGACCTCACTGGACATCCACAGGAGGAAGACCTAGGGAAACTCCAAGAAGGAAGATTGATCTTGGAACAGAATGGAAACCTAACCCTACTAACAAATTTATTAATGCTGTTTCCTATAAATCAAAAGCAATTAAGCCCAAGTCGATCTGGGTCGTAAGACTGATGTTTCTCTTGCAGGTAAAGAAGAAGGGACAGAAGTGGTTCATAGACAGTGCATGCTCACTCCACATGACAGGGAACAAGGAGTGGTTCCTAACTCTCAATAAACATCAAGGAGGACCGATCACCTTTGGAAACAAGAGAGAGGTGAAATTTGTGGGATCGGTACTGTAAGTCTGTCTAGTACTACTCATGTAGAAGATGTTAGTTATGTTAGAGGTTTAGTTATAACTTGCTAAGTGTTTCTCAGTTATCGCAAAAAGGTAAAAATCGAATTATTTTCACTGACACTGACTGTTTGGTTGAGCGCATTGAGACAGGAAAGATTCTTCTGAAGGGAATAAGAAATAACAATGTCTATATTGTTGATCACTCGTTTGAGCCAGAAGGGAGTTGTGCCTTGTGTCGCACTCAGATGATTCTGACTTATGGCACCGAAGACTAGGACATGCCAGTCTACGTCTTCTCTCCAAACTCCAAAAGAAGAATCTAGTAGAAGGATTACCCAGCGTGAAGGAATCTGAGAACGGAGTATGCGGTTCTTGTGCCAAAGGTAAAATGGTGAGAAGCTCCTTCAAATCAAAGGACTGGGTAAGTTCCAAGAAGCCTCTAGACTTGATTCATATGGATCTGTGCGGACCGATGCGCGTCCAGAGTAGAGGAGGTAATCGGTATGTACTAGTCATTGTTGATGACTACTCAAGGTACACCTGGACTATCTTTCTTAGAACTAAAGATGAAACTTTTGATGAGTTCGAAAATTGGAAAACTAGTGTTGAACGATTACTTGACTTATCTATTATCTCACTACGTACTGACCATGGACAGAGTTCCAGAACTCTCAATTTCTTGACTTGTGCAGACTGGAAGGTATAAGTCATAACTTCTCCGCTCCTAGGACCCCCAACAGAACGGAGTGGTTGAAAGGAAAAATCGAACTCTAGAGGACATGACTAGGACCATGATGATAGCCAGTAATCTTCCTAGAAACTTCTGGGCCGAAGCACTACATGCCGCATGCTATATCGTCAACAGAGCCTATCTAGACCAGGGATTGACAAGACTCCATATGAGCTTCTGAGGGGTAGAAAACCAAACTGTCTCACCTGCGTGTCTTTGGTTGCAAGTGCTATGTGCACAATAATGGTAAGGACAGTCTTAAGTTTGATCCGAGAAGTGACGAAGGAACTTTGTTGGATACTCATCTTCAAGCAAAGCCTACAAAGTTTAATCATCGGTTGAAGAGAGTAGAAGAGTCGATACATGTCAGGTTCGATGAGTCAGTATGGGAGGAAAGTCTGTGAGAACTTTGGAGCTGACAAAAGATGACGATGATGACTTCGAACTGACCAGAGATGAGTGGACTCCAGAGGAAGATCCTGTAGACGAACCAGTTCCTGTGCCTCAAGGAACAAGTGGAGGAGAAGGGCCTCATAATGACAACAATGCAGAAGAAGAATCTAACAGGAAGAAGATACTGTTGTGGAACCAGTGGATGCTGATGAACAAATGAAGCAAATGATAATAATCAGTTACCAGGTCTGGAAGTGCTCCACGAAGAGAGACAGACAGAGCAACAACAAAAGCCCAGAAGAAGTGGACGACAGAGTCATCCTCCATCAAATTCAGAGACTATCATATGAACTTCCTAACCTGTCGTCACAGAACACTAGTGGTAATGGTCAAGTTGCATTATTGAGTTACTGTGCTAACACTGCCTTTGTTTCTCTTGCAGAACCAAAAACGTACTGAGCACTGAAGGATCCAGACTGGGTAGTAGCCATGCAAGAAGAGCTCCACCAGTTCGAGCGCAACAAAGTCTGGGAACTAGTCCCTCGTCCATCTGACCGGACCATCATTGGACCAAGTGGGTATTCAAGAACAAGCTTGATGATCAAGGGAACATTGTACGAAACAAAGCAAGATTGGTGGTCAAAGGGTATAATCAGCAGGAAGGCATAGACTATGATGAGACATTCGCACCAGTGGCAAGACTGGAGGCAATCAGACTGCTGATTGCGTATGCTGCCTACCATGGATTCAAGTTGTACCAAATGGATGTTAAGACGGCCTTTCTGAATGGAATTCTGAAAGAGAGGTGTATGTGTCTCAGACACCTGGCTTTGAAGATCACCAGTTCCCAAATCATGTCTACCGATTGGAGAAAGCACTGTATGGGCTGAAACAGGCCCCTCGCGCCTGGTATGAGCGATTGTCCCAGTTTCTACTTGATCATGGATACATCAGAGGACAGGTAGACAAGACTTGTTCTTGCTGAAAAAGGGAAGTGATATACTAGTAGTTCAAGTATGTAGATGACATTATTTTCGGATCCACTAACACTTCTCTTGTCAAGGAATTTTCAGAGCTCATGAGAACAGAATTTGAAATGAGTATGGAAGGTGAACTCACTTCTTTCTTGGTTTACAAGTGTCACAGGAAAAGGAAGGAACCAAGATCTACCAACAGAAGTACCTGAGAGAGATGATAAAGAAGTTTGGTATGAGCGATGCCAAACACTTCAGTACACCGATTTCCCCAAATGACTCGCTTGGGAAGGACGAGTCAGCTACACCAGTTGATCAGAAACTTATCGGGGAATGATAGGTTCACTTCTTTACTTAACTGCTAGCCGACCAGATATAATGTATAGTGTTTGTCTCTGTGCCAGGTTTCAGGCTGACCCCAGAGAAACACACTTGAAGGCAGTTAAGAGAATACTCAGGTATCTTAAGGGAACTGACAACTTGGTGTGTGGTATCCTAGAGGAGAATCGCTAGAACTTGTGGGATACACCGACGCAGACTTCGCTGGAAGCAGAGTGACGGAAGTCGACCTCTGGAACAGCTCAGTTTCTTGGCTCATGTCTAGTCTCCTGGTCTTCCAAGAAACAGAATTCAGTGGCACTTTCCACTGCAGAGGCAGAGTATATGGCAGCTGCTGCATGCTGCTCTCAGCTGTTATGGCTCCGACAACAGCTAAGTGACTATGGTCTTAAATTACTTTCAGTTCCTATTTTCTGTGATAACACTAGTGCTATTGAAATCTCTAAGAATCCTGTGCAGCACACTAGAACAAAGCATATAGAGACACGTTATCACTTTCTAAAAGACTGGGTTGAAAAGGGAATAGTCACAATGAACTACTGTAGGACAGATGATCAAGTCGCTGACATTTTCACGAAGGCCTTGCATAGGGAACTCTTCGAAAGGCTCCGAATGGAGCTGGGTATGATCTCTCTATCCTAATCAGTATATAACTTCTACTACTAACCTCTGTCTGATCTGAATATTCATGCTCTGGTGTTAGTAGATAGAAGTGACTAGTGATCATCGATAGAGGTCACATATCTTGTGTACTAGTAGCTTCAGTACAGCTTAAGACTCCCGTCACATATGGTAAAACTGTGATATACTTCAGTATGTTCTTTGTGACCTAACAACACTTCCTATTTGTTCCCACATTATAAGCCCAAAGGAAGTAGTTGAGACCATCCCTAGCCTATTCCAGAACTAGCTGTCTCCAGTCCCCATCTGTTTTGACTAGTAGTTAGGAGACACTAGTGGTAGAGTATACACACATATTCTAAATGATCATATGTTGAGTGTGTTTATATGATTCTTGACTAACATATTTTCTTTGGAGTAATGTTTTCTGTCACTAGGACAACTGCCGCATTACTTCCTTCACAATATACCTTGGGACTGGTTAATCAGAGAGACTAGTGGTAAGACTTGGTTGTCAGACAGCATTCATTAGCCACCGACTGGATTGACCAATGAGATACAGATTTTGTTACGCCCGAAGAAAACGATTGGACTTATCAGCATAGGTGAGGTGACAAATTTGGATAATTTTGAAATTCAAATTTTGGTGAGAGAATATTTAGGAGGATATTTGGGAGGTATATATACAGACTTTTGGGATCAAGCCTCCTCACAATTGCCGCCGATTCAAAACCCCAATCGCAGAAACCCTAGATCTCGAATCCCCTCGACCCTCAACGCCAATGGATTTCTCAAGCTTCAACCTTGCTGCCATGCTCACACCAGAGGAATTACGGGCTATGGCGAGCGCCATGGAAAAGATGCAACAAGCAAAGACAGCTGCCGAGAACGCCAAGGCTTCGGGATCCACATCTGACGCGCCTCGGGCTGTCGCCCCGCCACCTGAGGCGATTGCTCCGACTGAGGACCAAATTGATGCAGTGATTGACGATGTGGTAAAGTCCGTGCCAACCGAAAAGTCAGATGAAAAGGTAGTCGGCGCAGCCGTGGAGACTGAGGCAATTCCGGTGGTGGCGAGTTATGAACCCGCGACGGCAGAGCCCACTGATAAGCCAACATCCAAGACGACACCTGAGATTGGGGACTTGAACGATGAGAAGGTGGCTGATGTGAAGGATACGGGGAACACTGATGATTTACCAGCCACCACTATGGACTTGGGGCAAAGGACTATATCAGTGGATGAAGATGACCAGTCGTCAGAGATGAAAGACCACAATGCAGGGAAACAGATTTCTCAGACCAGTCAAGAGGAGAGTCTGAGCAGGGGAATCTCTCTGGGCAGGAGAATCGGCACCAGAAACAAAGGGAAGGAAGTTGCTTCCGGCATACTGCCAAGCAACAAGAGGAAGGCAGAGTCGACTACCTCTGGTGACCGTCAGGTGAAGGCAAGGAGAGAAGCAGCCAAGGATTTCCCAAAGTCCTCAGACCGGTTGTGCCAAGGTATTGTTCGTGACATGGCTTTTGATCCTGATTACCTACTTGATAATGACCTTGGTATTGTGGTGGAATTGATAACCTGTCAAGGATGGGATGAGTTGTTTATTGGTCCAGCTATGGTTGATGTTGGTCTAGTAAAAGAATTTTATAAGTCACTTGAGCTTGTGTCTGGTAGTAAGTTGATCACCGTCTGTTTTAAGATTGGGAAAGAAAAGTTCAAGTTTACTGAGAGGGACCTTGCGACCATTCTGGAGATTCCGTGTCAGGGGTATGATGAGCTGAATTCAGGCATTCCTATGGACGTGGCTGAGGCAGATATTCATGAGGTAGTGATGGGAAAAGGAGAGAACATGCCGGTTATCTCTCGGGTGCTTTTGGAATACTTAGCATTGTGTCTGCTGCCAAGGGGAGGTAAGCACACAATTCCCACCACCTATGAGGAGGTTCTGTTATGGAAGATATTGACAAAGGCCCAGTGAATCTGCCTAAGATTATCCTCCAACTCATGGTGGTTGTCAAGAAGTCCGAGTCCAAGAAGTTGCCATACCCCCGACTGGTCAAGATGATTCTCCAGTATTTTAAGGCATACAATCCAAAGGTTGAGGTATGCTGCTCCCGCCAACTCAATGAAGGACATATGGGGCGTATCAACTATGCCTGGAGTGAAGGCATAGGCTGGGTACACAAGTATGAGTTGTCTGAGGGACCAGCCAAAGATGTGGAGAAGGAGAAAGAGAAGGAGCCAGTGCCTGTAGTGGACCTGGATGCTGATCAAGAGGATAAGGAGCAAGCTGAGGATACAAGTGCTGTTTCTCAGAGGAAGGAAATTATTAGCTTGCTTCGATCTCTGAATGAGAAGGTGGATCAGTTGCTGAAGATGGATCAGTTTATTGCGGGTCAGACCACCAGTCGCACCTCTTGATCTCTGATGACCAGTTCCTAAGGCCCTTCAGTTTCGACCTAGCACATTTTCCTTTTCTTCTTTTTGAAACTTTTAACTGAACTTGTCCTGTTTTGCCCGATGTGACGGGTGGTTTTATGTTGAACTGCACTATTTTACACATGCTTATGATTGTCTGATATTTTGGTGTTCTGCTTGTTCTTGTTCTACTAACCCGGATTATGATATTTTTGATAATGACAAAAGGGGGAAGTAGTGGCTGTTATGTGCAGGTAAAGGACTCAGTTCCTAAGGAACCTTGAGATGACGACCTAGCGCATGGACTTAGGGGGAATGCGGTAGCTTGGTCGGTAATTGAATCTGCACATCACTTGTCTTATCCTTAATTTTTTCTGGATTATTTGTCATCATCAAAAAGGGGGAAATTGTTGAACCCTTGGGGTTTTGATGATGACAAGTGATCAATACTGACTAGTGTATTGAGTGTGCAGATTGTGCTTCACTGGACTTACGGAACGACTAGTCTAAGGTCGTTGGCAGTTCCTGATATTTCGGACCCAGAAAAATCAGGGAAGAATATTTTGTTTCTAAATTTGATTAGATCGATTTTGATAATATTCTAACTGCCTATATTGATAATGATAATATCCTAACTGCTTTTTAGAGTTTAGAAAAGATTTATTGAACAAAGATTTGAAAAGATATGATATTTCCTAAATTGAATCTTGCATGGATTGTAGGGTTTGATTGAGAGGAGTGGCTTAGTATAAAAGCCAGCAGCAGGAGCTTGTAGCCGTGTGACTTTGTGAGAGAGCTAGAGGAGGCGATCGAGACCAAAGCACAAGGAGACGAGCAAGGGCAGCAAGGGAGCCAGCGTGACCGTGTTTATCACATTGGTTGAGTGCTCTTCGTGTTACGCTAGAGACTGCGTCAGTTCATCTAGTGTGAGACGATTTGCTGCAGAACTTTGGAGTTTGATTGGTGTCTGAGAATCAAGGGGTGCAGCTTAGAACAGTAGTAAACGAGGAGTTGTACTAGCTGATTCGAGTGTATTCGGTTCGAGGATATCAATAAAGTTCGAAGTTGAGAATCCTTCCAGTTGCTGCTGGAAGGGGTGGTTTTTCCCAGTTGGGTTTCCACCTAAAATCGTGAGTATTGTTTTTACTTGTGTTTATTACAGTACTCTTGTTTATTCCGCTGCGACTAGTCGTATCGAGGGACAAGTCGACCCTCACGACTAGAAGTACAAGCTAACCTCGATCCAACAACTTCATACATTGAATTTCACATTCCATATCATATGATCATTTGAGTGCATGATACTTACTCTCTACATCACTTTCATTTTACATTTTTGAATAAAATATGATATGTAATAAGTTTGCTAAGTAAAAGAACACATTTCTGAAATTACTTGTGAATGTGGACTGTGTTATTTATTCATCGATCACAAGGTTTTAAGACGATTGAATTTCCTAGCTATTGCATCATTCTAATGAATTGACACTTTTACTACCTTGAATCAATGGATGCAAATATGTTCTTTTCTTGCATAATGAAGAATGAGAATTAAGTAGCATATACAAAAAATTGACACGAAGCATCATAGAATTTTTGCTTGCTCTAGGAGATTTTAGCTTGATTTCCTATCTTATGTATTGGCTTTGTTTGCCTTTATGCTTAATTATAGCTTATTAAACATATTACCAAGTTTTAAATGTGGCGTTAAACCCAAAAGCTTTCTCGAAAAGAAAAAGAAAAAAATATGTTTCAAACAAACAAGAAATGGTTATGCAAGTGGCGGGGGTTAGGAGTGTGATTTCCCCCTTAGAAGTACTTATATAAACTTAAAAAGAGTGTTTTAGAAAAATAGAAGAGAAGCAAAAACAAAAATCCCCAATAATTATTGACTTTATGCATTCTATGCATGTTGAGAGTATATTTACAAGTTGAGTTTATGAATTTGCTTGTTTAAATTGCTTAAGGAAGTAAGTGTTCTATGTAAATGGATGTACATTTTTACACTTAATCATTTTGTGAATAGTAGTGATGTAGTTCATTCCAATCCACGTATTTAAACAAAATATATGACATGTATATGAGTTTTAAGAGTGTCTCAAATAAAATATGGGGTCTCAAATGATCGTATTGGTCATATCGTACTTCTGTAGTTTTACTCAATATTATAATGGGTAATGTTGAAAAACGTTTAAGCAATCTCTTGCACAACAGCTACCATTCTTCTCTCATTTTTAATCTTCTCCAATTCAACCGGTATTGAGTTCCATGACTGGCTTGGTCACAATGGATTCACTAATTGGACAATCAGTTGACGCAGTTTATTTTGTGTTCTTCACTGTTCAAGTTGCTTGTTTGATAGGTTGAAAATAAGGATGGATGAAAGATTATTGACTCCAGGTCAGGTAAATGTAGAAGCGGGCTTTGGAAAAGGACATGGGAGGAATCAAAAAAGGTCTGGAGAGTGGCATTTCCTGCCATTCTCTGCAGAGTCACCTCCTTTGCAGTTATGGTTGTGACACAAGCTTCATTGGTCATATAAGTGAGCTTGATCTTGCTGCTTATGCTCTCATTCAAATCATAACCGTTCGCTTTCCAATGGAATCCTGGTATGGTCTGCATGCATCCATCTCAAACTTCATTTTATCATCACAACTCATTATTTACTACTTGAAAAAACCCGTTTAAATGTTCTGTTAGCTTCATTGTTTTGGGTTTGATTTTGTTCTTTACGTGATTGGATATTCAGCTTGGAATGTCGAGTGCAACTGAAACGCTATGCGGCCAAGCATTCGGGGCCAAGCAGTACCATATGCTTGGTATATATCTGCAGAGATCTTGGATAATCAATGTTGCCACTGCAACAATTTTAATTCCTTTATATACATTTGCTACGCCAATCTACAGACTTCTAGGCCAGGAAGATGCGATAGCGCAACAAGCTGGAATTATTTCCATATGGTTTATCCCACTGTTGTACCAAAACTGCTTCAACATGACGATACAGAAATACTTACAAGCCCAAATGAGGAATAGAATTGTAGGGTATCTTTCCTTAGCCTCCTTCCTGTTTCATATACTCGTGTCATGGATTTTCGTGTCCAAATTGAATTGGGGTCTTTCCGGAGCAATGGGTGCACTTTTTCTTTCTGGTTGGCTGACCGTCGTTGGACAGTTTGTGTACCTACTTGGTGGATGGTGTCCTGATACATGGACTGGTTTCAGCATGGAGGCTTTCACTGACATTTGGCCAGTCGTGAAGCTCTCGGTCTCTTCTGGAGTCATGCTTTGGCAAGTTATTCACTTATCTCATTTCATATGTAGCATTTCGATTAACACATTTCATACTGATTTTTATTAGTTCTTTTACAGCTTGGAGCTATGGTACACTGCAATCTTGGTCTTGGTACCGGATATATGTCAGATGCGGAGATCGCCGTTTCCGCTTTCTCAATCTGGTAAATTCCATCCAAACTTCTGACTTTCAGATTTTTTTTCTTTTCGAAAGATTAACTTTTCAGGTCAGCAATTGAAGTTTTAATGCTTGTTGCCACATTCAGCCTGAATATCGTAGTATGTGTACTTATGGTTAATATCGGATTCCTCGGAGCAACATGGTACGGCATCTAACTAGTTCTGATTTTTATAAAAACTTAAGAAAATGTCAGATGACTTTAAACGTCTTTCAGTGTTCGTGTGGCGAATGAGCTAGGTAGAGGAGATGCCAACGCGGTAAAATTCTCCATCAAAGTCATTATATCCAATGGTGCAGTCATTGCCGCCCTGTTCTTCGTATTGGCACTAGTCTTTGGGAACAAGATTGCGTACCTGTTTACAAGCAATGAGGAAATAGCCAAGGCTATATCGAGCCTGTCCGTCTTCGTTGCATTTTCTATTCTATTAAACAGCTTCCAACCTATACTCTCAGGCATGTATATTGTGAAATTTCATCAAATTTTGATAGGCCTAGATATCTTTCGATCCATACTAATTTGTTATCAATGCGGAACAATGCAGGGGTGGCTATCGGAGCTGGAAGGCAGACGATGGTGGCCTATGTGAATGTCTGCAGCTATTATATTGTTGGTGTGCCATTAGGAGCTATGCTTGCATACTTAGCGAATCTTGGCATAAAGGTAAGAGTACTCAAAGGACTAATTATCCGCACATTTATCCTTTTAATGGGAAGTGATGCATTGAAACAAACTTGATGCAGGGGATGTGGATCGGAATGCTTTGCGGCGTGGCGGTTCAGACATTTGTTCTTGGTTACATCACATGGAGAACTGATTGGGATGATCAGGTACAAATAGCCTAGATTTATAGACTTTTCACCAGATATTCCAATTTATTTTACGAAAAATGATAACTTTAAAGGAATGAGATCTCAACGTGAGTTTATGGCGGATTCGTAACTGTGTAGCTTAATTCAAAACGACGTAGTTTAAGGCTTAGTAAAATGACCAAGCTTTATATTCTTTTCATAAATTATGTAGTTTTCGATCAACTCTAACTAACTGTAGGCTGAACCACAATTATGAAAGGCATGGATTATTGAGAAATAAAAACTATTAATTTTGTTATAAACTATTGAGAAATCGTGACCCTTTATTTTTTAATCCTACGGCTCTGATTATTTGTATTATTAGAACTATTTTAGTCACCTTAAGGGACAGTAACGTAAATGACCAACATTAATTATTATAAAATATATTTTGTAGTTACTGATGTCCTTAATTTTAGGAATCATTTGTTTTTAATAGAGTTGTTTAAATTCGCGATTGGAGACTTTTCAAAAGATATCTATCCTATATTTAAAACACAAACGGGTGAATTGTCGGTTATTTTTGAAGCCACAATTCATCTCCCCAATATACCCCTCAAATTATTAATCATTACTTAATTTTTTTCTTTATTTCATTTACTTATTATACGGTTTAACAAAAATTAAATACGTCTATGTGCACAAATGTGCACTAACAAACTAGTTTGATTTAAATTGTTGGGTCAAACATTAATTTTTCATAAGATATTGAATATTAATTTTGATAACTCAATATTTCCATATAAATTCCTAATTATATCAAATATTTTTATGAATATTCATACATAAATCATGTATATTTTGATAATCGAATGTTTTAGTAACTGTATCAATTCCTAAATCACTAGACCTTAAAACAAGAACCATATTTTCAATTCTTGTTCCATGACCATACAGAATTGTTTAGTTGTTTATTTTCGAATAAAAGTATATTAATGAATATATTTATGTATAGTTGTATAAAGTGTGTGGTTTGGTGTTCAACCATACTTGTGATGTAAAGTTGCTCAAGTAAGAATGTTTCAGTAAACACAATTTTGCAATTAAACTTAATATATATAGATCAAAAATCAATAAAGAAGCGCTCAAGTACATCCACATTCTTTATTTACATTCGCAAGGCCACATCTTAACGTCTATTTCATACAATATTTTATCAATTTGGTGCCGCGTGTCAAACACTAACCAACTTGCATTTAGTATTACTGACAGCGGGTTGTTGTGCACTCCAAATCTAAACTTATAATCCTACTAAATACTAGTGTAGCATTAAGTAGGGTCGAACCCAATAGAAATTTAATCTAGTCTTAGAGTTTATACTAATAATCCTACTCCTAAAAGTAGGGGCTTTTGAGAATGTTTGAAACTAACAATTAAAGGGTTTTACTAATGAATACGAAAACACACTTCAAGGAATCTCGTTGCAATCAGCAATCATAGACTTGACTTGCATCAATCCAGTAAATTATAATTGTTCAAATTAGATAGTCCCGCTAGAGATTTTAACTAATTTTAGTTTTATCTTCTATAACCCGCTAGAGTCTCAAGAAGATGTAACAGTTACCTAATCAAATCAACACAGTAGTTCCACCGCTAGGCTTTGCTAATATGACATTCCAATTAAGTATTATACAATTGATATAAACTCAATTTCACCCCTAGGTTAGGTCAAGAAAATAAAAAGGCATGCAATACATTACGAAAATAGAATTCATTAAGTTAAAACATGCTATTCAATAGTTTTATACAATGTCGCAACTCAATTCTCCAAACTGTCTAGGGAATTAGCTACTCCTACAAACATTGTAATGAAACACTAATCTAAATCTGAGTTCAAAGAAGAAGCCCGTGATTTTGTAAAGGGGGCTAGACCAGACGGATCCGCAGACCCTTAAGGATTTTGTAAATTCAGTACCGTCCGCGGCTGATGTCAGCGTGATGTTATCCAACTTGAAATCTAGCTACTTTCTTCGTCTTCGTGATCCAAATGAGCCT
This sequence comes from Sedum album, assembly GCA_006409495.1. Classification (NCBI taxonomy): domain Eukaryota; kingdom Viridiplantae; phylum Streptophyta; class Magnoliopsida; order Saxifragales; family Crassulaceae; genus Sedum; species Sedum album. Next base: position 64,760 of record QZGG01001087.1, on the reverse strand, counting down.
AAAATGCTCCATATGAATGAAAAAGCTCTCTTGCAGTCCAAATATGGCGGGAATATAAAACACTACGAAAAGGTAATATTTCACAAACGAAACATATAAATAAAATGGAATTAAGATAATGATGGATCGTATAAATCGCTCCATCAATTACCCACTAACTCAAAAGGTAGACTTGTGTCACTCAATTGATGAAGTAGTGGATGAGACAGACTGTTGTGATGGGTTCCTACAAATGTAATTTAAGGATATGGAAGTACTTTAGCGCTCCTTATGTTAACAGATGTATGGTTCATTAATCAATGAAACATGGTTCATGATACATCATTTGTGAACCATACGTCATCTGATGATTCTCATTAGATGTATGGATCAGAAACCAATGAAGTATGATTCATGTACCATATTTTATGTATTTATGGATCATACATCTGACCTTGTGTCAGATGTATGGTTCGGAACCAATGAAGCATGGTTCTTCCTTTGTAAATTTATGAGCTATACATCAACTGATGATTGTCGTTTATATGTATGGTCCAACAATCAATGACGAGTATGTATGTAATTAATGCGTTATATCTTCAACTGTGAGCAAAAATTGTTGGTTATTGACGAGCACGTCGTTGAGTGGTGCAAATTTATCCCTCTCCTCCTTAGTATAGTCTAGGTAAGTCAGGGGTCGAATCCACAGGGAACGGTGAGAAGTCGTCTTTTATCTACAACTAGAGATGGGGTTGTGTGAGTAAAACAAGTAAAAGAAAGAAAACAGGAGCGCAAGTACTACTGGCGCACAGAATAAATACGAGTGTTAGATAATAAACTAGAGATGAGCTCAGCTTAGACTTATTACTATGAATTTCTATGTTTATCACGGGTTTTTTAAGGATCTATGACTGATTGTTCACGCAAGCTAAGGTCCGGTAAAGGCTTAATAACTTACACATATATTCCGGTAAAGGTCAATATGATATTACTACTCAATCTAGTCTAATTAACCATGAATCCGGTAAATGTAGTGATTAACTATTCTAGTGCTACTCCTATCATTCACTGTAACGTACCTCTGATAGTTTAACGTAAGATAATAAAGTCTATAATTAGGTCTGCGGGTAAAGGCTTCGCCTAACTATCTAAACTAGTTATCATGCAAGTATGCTCGGAGTAATAATACTAAACAGGTCTGCATTAAGAATAAAACCTCAAAATATATTATTCATAGGTCAAAGTCTAAACTGAATTCAGAAAGTTAGCTAGACATGCTGAACATATTCATCTCAAGATATATATTAAAACAACAAGTATTGACACAATAGCCTGATGCGCGCGTCTTCAGTTGCGCATCTCAGTCTTCAGCCGACAGTTCTGCGATCTCCTCTTAAAATTCCGCTCTAAGTCGCCTCTCTCTGCGCCTTGTGATTTCCTTCATGCTTTGAATTTATACTCTTGCCTTCTAGGGTTTCCACGAATAATTAGGCAAGAAAATATGTTGGAAATCATCTTTATCTCTAAAAATCAGCTTTGGAAATATCTTTATCTCCAAAATCCAAACTTAGAAATATTCTTTGCGCGTGATGACGTCATCGCTACGGGTTTGTCGCTGATTGCTGACGTCATCTTGTTGCCCTGCTTTGCGCGACTGATACTCGCGCGCTACACCTTCTCGCGTGCTCGTTGGTCTTTGGCTCTTGTCAACTTGTTGTCTTTTGTTCCGAGATTCAGCCTTCTTGTTGCACTTTTATTCTTGATAAACCTGAGATACAAAACTACACTAAAAGCGTAATCTTATACTAAATATGTTAGAATCTAAGCAGTGTAAAGGACCTAAAACAACATACAAAAGTGCTCTATCAGTTATATTGGAATCCTTGTCGACTTAACTTTTTCGTTCAATTTACTTTCAAATAAGAATCAGAGCCTTACATGTTTCAATTTATCCGAAGCTGGGGATCCGTTTGCTAACCTCCCTTGTGATGATTCGATTAGCTTGTCCGAAAGAACAAAACCCAAGCTTTTCAGTTTGGTCGATCTGTCTGTAGTGTTGAATTTGGATATGAGAGGTTTGGGGAATAGAATATCTCAACCCTGATTCATGCCCTAACTTTTACTAACCGCTTTGGCTCTTTTTTTCCTATTTTTTTGCTAACCATCTCGTTTAGAATTAATTTTATTAAATATTTTCAAATTTAAATTTGATCCAATTTTAAAATCGCCGGATTTTAAAGATGTAGGGACTTTATACGTTTATATTTTTTAACATATATAGTGTTTTTACCTGATCTCGACTCACAAAGACGTGGCATAAAACGTCTAATCATCGTATAATAATTTAAACCTGTGCAGGTAAAACAAGCATCGAGTAGACTACAAAAATGGTTTCGAGAGCTCGACGCTGAACAATTAATAGAGAGACCTGATTAACATTCAGATGAGCTTTGTCATCTTATGCATTTATGGTAACAAGGCTGTATTTTTCCAATTGTCAAACATATATTACATGCCGGATGGTCCTTATACTACATAGAATAAAAAAACTTTAAACTGACATCCCTTGATGCGTTCAAGGCGTTAACAGTTCTTTTATTCATTTGCTTTATGGGATATTTACAGTATGTCACTAATGTAATTACAGTATGTCACCACTGTAACTGTCCATTTTTAATTATTTTTTCAACTTTAAAACAGTATACACACGTATCAGATGAGAACGTATTTTATAATTGCTAACTGAGTTGGGACAATGTTGATAACAGAGCTATCATAATAAAATCGTTTCTTTTGTAAAAATGATGATTTTCTACCAAACATGTTAGTTTGATAGTGGTTTTCTGAAATTATCCACATGTTTATATATTTTCTAGAAATATTACAGTCTTGACTCCATATAATTTTCTTTTTAATACATTTAAAAAAATAAAATAGCTAAACACAAAAGTACAAACAAGGTCTAAAGAAGTATTTTTTGGTTTTTGCTCTTAGAATTGTGAGCACCATGAAATATATGTGATCGATAATGGCAAATTTTGGGGAAAATAGACAAAACATTGAGAGTGTCATGGGATTGTGTCATTACTTGATAGAGTTTATCAGTTGAATATATAAACCAACGGAGAATTTGGGATTCATTTAAAGCCAACGAAAAAATTCGAGATTGATCAATCACCAAACATGTAACAAGAATATCAGATTTACTAACCGATAGGAGATATAAATATTTGATTATCCTCAAATAAATGACTAAATTTGGATGATGATAATTCAATATTCGAATATTGATTATTCAGATATTCGAGGATGTTTGGAGCGGAAGATGATATATAAACAAAAGAGCATGCAGAAGATTTGACACCCCGATTGAGCAGAAGTCATACAAATACTAAACATAAAACTATAAGAGTGATTGACAAGAGTTCACTCAGAATCACGACCGTGTTCATGTTCGACTCAGAATAACTATAAAAGTGTCCAAACATACGACGGGAGGTCATCCATACACAGTGGTCGACAGGAGGTCATCTTTACAAACGCTACTGGACATGCCCAATTGAAAGCACTCGAATTTAATATAGGTGTGTGTCTCATCGACACTTGATCAATTTCAATAACTCTTGATCACGAGGTACCTCAAAATAAAGTTCATGTGGTCAAAACTCATTGGATGCAACAAGTGTAGGTTGCTTATATGCTGAAAAAATGTTAAAACCTACAACTGCGAGGGAATAATCGTTAAATTGACTAAGAGAAAAGTTCGGATCACTTTTATTTAAGTAATTAAGTTATGGCTATTGAATTTGGTTCAAGAGGGGGCAAAGAGAACCCAGACGGGGTTAAAGACATTCGATTAGCATTTGACGAAGATGCAGTCGTCCGTGAATCAGTTCATGCAATAAAATCTACCTTAGTTGAGAAAGTCAAAGGAACGAATCAAAGATTTGTGAAGAAGACGACAAATTGTTGACTGAAAAATTTGTTAAAATTAGGAAATCCATTGAGACTGAGGAATAAATTAAGGAGAAGAAACTTTAAAGTGTTGATGTAGGAATCATGAAAGCTATTGAGGAGCTGACTCATGAATTGTTGCAGGGAGAAGCTATTATTGAGGAAATAGTGATTGAGGCTAAGTCAGAGGATGCCCCTATAGAAAATAAAGGCTAAGGTTATTGATACGAGGAGAATGGATAAGAGTAAAGAAGATACTCCCTCTGTCCCATTATGAGTGTCCCATTTCCTTTTTGGATTTCCCAAAATGATCTTCTCATTTTCTAAAATAGAAACTTTTTTACCTCTACATTTACACCCTCTTTCATACTTTTTATCCCACTCATTCTCTTTCTTACTTTTTATCTCACATTTTTCGATTTTCTTAAAAACCGTGAAAGTTCACAAATGGGACACTCAAAATGGGACGGAGGGAGTATGAAGGAGAATGTTTGGGAAAAGATTGATTTCGTGGAATTAGTGATGCAAGAAATCAATGTGGAGCTTACTAATGTGGTCATGCGTGAGAAAGAATTTGATGGACCACTTGAAGCTGAAGCTGAAGCTGTTTTAGAGGTTGTGCGTGAAGAGTGTAAGTGTTGGTGTTTTAGATGTATTTATCATATATCATGTGTGGCCACGCATGATAGATGATTGGTACATGAACTAATGCATACACCAATGTGTAAGTCATAGTTTGTTTGGATGAGGACGGGTCCCTTGCTTTAGGGAGGTCTTCATGTACCAACGGACGCGTCCCCATGTGTCATAGTCTGCTTGGTTGATGGACGGGTCCCTTGCCTCAAGGGACGGGTCCTCATGCACCAACTGACGGGTCGACACGTGTCATTCTCTGGGTGTGATAGTTTTATAACTACTGAACATTTTATTTAACTGTTGAACAAGTGGGTGTAACCGTTGAACAGTTATGGGACCTGTCCCCATGAACGTGTCCCCACGTGTAACTGCTGAACGTGGCAGTTTTGGGTAACTGCAAAGACTTGTATATATAAGAATGACTGATTAGTGAGATGAGAAACACAGAGGTATTGAGATACACAAGTATTGATACACCAAAAGACTAAACAAACGTCATCAACATTCGATCCAAGAGCCTTGATCGGTGTTGGCCGGTTTGTCTTATCTCACTTCAGATTTCGTGTAACCCTAAGGCTTTTGTAAGGGGCGAAATACTGATTTCGGAAAGTGAATACACGATTCAAACCGATATCAAGTTGCCATTTGATCAATCCCCGGAAGCAACAGCAGCAGCACTCTAGGGACCCGTCCTTGGAGAGCACCGGTGCAGAAGGCCATATCTCCTTCAGACGCACCAGCAACAACAGTCGAAATCAGTATTCGGTGATCCATGGCAACTGTTCGTGAGATGGCAAGCAAGATGGAGAAGTTGGACAAGTTCGAGGGAACTGACTTCCGTCGCTGGCAGAAGAAGATGCACTTCCTGCTGACCAACCTGAAGGTGGCGTATGTCCTGTCCACACCCATTCCTGAGGTGGGTGATGATTCTTCAGTGGAGGCTTTGAGGATCAGGAACAAGTGGATGAAGGACACTCAATGGTACTGACTCCCTATTTGATGTTTATCAAAATGTTGAATCTGCTAAGGAACTTTGGGATTCTCTTGAGTCTAAGTATATGGCAGAGGACGCGTCCAGTGTAAAATTTCTTGTGAGCAATTTTAATGAGTACATGATGGTGGACAGTCGTCCTGTTATGGAACAGTTCCATGAGATACAACGTATCTTGGGGCAGTTCGCCCAACATGACTTGAAGATGGACGAGGCAATCTCGGTGTCCAGTGTCATTGACAAACTGCCTCCTTCGTGGAGGGACTTCAAGAACATGTTGAAGCATAAGAAAGAGAATCTATCTCTTCTTGAGCTTGCTAGCCACTTGCGTATCGAAGATGGTATTCGTGCGCAGGAGAAGGGTAAGAAACCACAGGTTTCTGGCTCTGTCAATGTGACAGAGGAAGGGTCCTCTAAAAGGGACAAGGGAAGGGTGTTAAACGCCTTCTGACAACACTGACAGTGGACCTAACAAGAAACCGTCCCAACCAGGGAAGGGTGTCAAATGTTGGGGCTGTGGCAAGATGGGACATCTCAAACGAGATTGTCGTTCTGCAAAGAAGGGTAAAGTTCCAAAGTCTGGTCAGAGTTCTAAGGAACCTGGGCAGTGTACTCATCAAGGTCAGAAATGGACGGGTCCCTTTGAGGGAACTGTGTCATGTTTGAAATCTATTCCTGTTTTGGATTATGTTTCTAACATTTCTGAGGCATTTATATGCAGGATGATGAGATTTCTTGGTGGATTGACTCTGGTGCTACGTCGCACGTGTGTAGGGACAGATCTATGTTCAAGTCGTTTGTTACAACGAACAGTGGACGGGTCCTTCACATGGGAAATGAGTCAACAAGCACCTGTACTTGGGCATGGACAAGTAGATTTGGAATTTACTTCTGGAAAGATTTTAAATCTTTGTAATGTGTTATTTGTTCCTTGCATTAGAAAGAACTTAGTTTCTGGACCTGTTCTCAATAAGATGGGTTTTCGGCAAGTGTATGAAGCCGATAAATTCATTTTGACTAAGTGTGGCTTGTTTGTTGGACGTGGTTACTTATGTAATGGAATGTTTAAACTTAGTATTTCTAATGTTTCAACATCTGTTCACATGGTATACTCATGATAATAATGTATCAGAAGGACGGGTCCCTTCGAAGGACAGTTCCTCTCTGTGGCATGCTCGGCTTGGACACGTTCACTATAAGAGATTACTGGACATGTGTAATAATGGACTGATTCCCATGTTTAATAAGCATATTGAAAAATGTAGAACTTGCATGCTTACTAAGATCACTAGACAACCTTTTTCTAATGTTCAAAGAGAAAGTAGTATGCTTGAACTCGTTCATAGTGATTTGTGTGACTTTCATGCGACACCATCCTTGGGTAATAAAAAGTATGTCGTGACGTACATCGATGATTGTACTCGATATATGTATGTGTACTTGTTGCACAGCAAGGATGAAGCTCTTGATAAATTCAAAATTTATAAGAGTGAGGTCGAAACTCAAAAGGGAGTTTTGATCAAAAGACTCCGTACCGATAGAGGTGGTGAGTACTTTGATCCAACTATTTTCAATCTGTTGGACTCGTTCATGAAGTCACTGCTCCTTATACACCTCAACAAAATGGTGTTTCGGAAAGGAGGAATCGAGTGTTAAAGGAGATGGTGAATTCCATGCTCTCCTACTCGGGACTTAGTGATGGGTTTTGGGGAGAGGCCATGCTTACTGCATGCTATATCTTAAATAGGGTTCCTAACCGAAGGAACAGGTCCTCTCCATACGAACTTTGGTTCAAAAGGAAACCCAGCTTGAGTTATGTACGGGTCTGGGGTTGTAGGGCAGCTGTCCGTGTACCAGATCCTAAGCATAAGACACTTGGTGAAAGAGGTGTGGAGTGTATATTCATTGGATATGCTGAACACTCGAGGGCTTATAGGTTCTATGTAATTGAACCAAATAAGTTCTATTCGGTTCATAGTGTTATTGAATCGAGGGATGCTATCTTTGATGAAGGACGTTTCCTTTCAAAGGGCTCTGTCACTGGTCTGGGACGGGTCCCTTACAGGGACTTGGACTCAGAACAGGGTGATGAGGGACACTTCCAATTGAAATCTATTTCAAATGTGAGACTCTCAGTTCTGATGTTCAGAATGATAATGTAATCCTTCGGATGAACAAGTTTCTGAACTGAGGAAGGGTTCCCGAGTAAGAAAAGCAAAGTCATTTGGTAATGATTTTCAAACTTACTTGTTGGAAGGTACAAGGGATGAAATATATTCCCAACAGTTGTATTGTTACAATGTTGAGGATGATCCTAGAACCTTTGACGAGGCTATGAAGTCTCGTGATGCGTCCTTTTGGAGGGAGGCAGTAGATGATGAGATGCAATCCATCATGGGGAACCGTACCTGGACACTTACTGACCTGCCACCGGTTGTAAACCTTTGGGATGTAAGTGGATTTTCAAAAAAAATGAGAGCGGATGGAAGTATTGACAAGTTTAAAGCTAGACTTGTGGTCCAAGGCTTTAGACAAAAGCAAGGGACGGATTACTTTGACACGTACGCTCCGGTTGCTCGTATGTCAACCATTAGGTTGTTGATTGCTTTGGCAGCAATTCACAATCTAGTCATCCATCAAATGGATGTGAAAACAGCATTCCTTAATGGAAGGTTGGAGGAGGAAATTTACATAAAACAACCTGAGGGATTTGTCCTTGCTGGTCTTGAACACAAGGTGTGCAGACTGGACAGGTCCCTGTATGGACTGAAACAGGCTCCTAAACAATGGCATCAACGATTTGATGAGGTTGTGTTGTCGAATGGTTTTGTTTTAAACCAATCGACAAGTGTGTATATAGCAAATTTGATGATTCTGGTGAAGGAGTCATAATTTGCATATATGTTGATGACATGCTGATTTTTGGGACCAGTCATGGACGGGTCCTTGAGACGAAACAGTTTTTGTCATCACAATTCTCCATGAAAGATATGGGGGAGGCTGATGTTATTCTTGGTATAAGGATAATGAGAAACAAATCAGGTATCATGTTGACTCAATCACATTACATTGAGAAGTTGTTGAAGAAATTCAACTACTATGATTGTAAACCTGTGAGCACTCCCTATGATCCTGCTAAGGGACTCGTCCCTAACACAGGAGCAGCTGTATCTCAGCTGGAATATTCTAAAGTAATTGGGTCTTTGATGTATGCTATGACTAGCACAAGACCAGATATTGCTTTTGCAGTGGGTAAGCTTAGTAGATTTACTAGCAACCCTGGCGTTCATCATTGGGACGCGGTACATAGAGTGTTGAAGTACCTGAAGGGAACACTTGATTATGCTCTTATGTACACTGGCAGTCCCTCTGTTGTGGAAGGGTACTCAGATGCAAGTTGGATAAGTGAAGAGGACCATTCCTCAAGTAAGCGGGTGGATATTCCTGCTTGGGGGAGGTGCTATTTCATGGGCTTTCAAGAAGCAAACTTGCATGACGTCCTCTACTATGGAATCTGAACTTGTTGCCTTAGCGGCTGCCGGTAAAGAGGCAGAATGGCTAAGGGACTTAGTCCATGATATTCCATTGTGGGAGAAACCAATTTCACCCATATCAATACATTGTGACAGTGCTGCAGCGCTGAATAAGGCATATTGCCAGGTGTACAATGGGAAATCACGCCACTTAGGTGTGAGGCATAGTGTGATCAGAGAGCTCATTTCACACGGGGTGATATCGGTTGATTTCGTTAGATCACAACGGAACATGGCAGATCACTTGACGAAGGGTCTTGCAATTAGAGGGGGTGGACTTGTACACACGTACCTGACTAGTCCTTTAGGGGTGAGACACCCAATTCCTACCGGTAACTCCGGGACAGAATTCAATGTGGCACAAGCTCATTTCTAAAGGCTGGGAGCATGATTTAACCCCCACGTTTGCTCCGTCCTACTGAATAGGCTGAGAATCTTAATAGTTTCCTTGAAAAAGTGTAAAGTAGGTACACGATAGGACCCGTCCCTGATAAGGAAATTACCTATGTGAACATGAAGTTTGGCCGCTTCATGAGGCTTCAGGTAGGCCTTGGACATGTTCATGAATATTGATACGGGCCAAAAATGGGCTTTAATTTAATTTTATATTTGTCCCACATCGCTAATATTAGTTAGACTTATATACTTGCTTACTATTTAAAGTATGTTTTATTCATGTATTCATGATCTCTTTTATCCTTAATAAAATTAAGTTTTTAATATTATCTAGTTAATTCCTAGATTTATCCTTTTCCAATCACATTGCTTGTGCTTTTGATTTTTATATCCTTTCCCAAATCCGGAGCGATGACGTCATCACGCGCAAAGAATATTTCTAAGTTTGGATTTCGGAGATAAAGATATTTTCAAGTCTGATTTTTAGAGATAAGGATGATTTCCAATATATTTTCTTGCCTACTTTTTCGTGGAAACCCTGGAAGGCAAGCTATAAATACAAAGCATGAAGGAAATCACAAGGTGTGAAGAGCCACCCGAATCAAAAAGAGAGATTTGTGCGCAAGCTTCCGACGCGTCAATCAGATTTGCTTTATTATTTTAGTTGTTCAATATTAACTATTGAGATGTATTCATTCAGTATGTCTAGCTAACTTACTGAATTCGGTTTGGATTCAGATCTATAAATAATATGTTTTGAGGTTTTGTTCTTATTTGCATGATAGGTTTAGTATTATTATTCCAAGCTCAATTGCATGAAAATTAGGTTAGATAATTAAGCGAAGCCTTGCCGCAGATTTAATTATAGAATCTGTTATCTATTGTTAAACTATCAGAGGTACGTGACTGTGAATGATAAGAGTAACGCTAGAATAGTTAATCACTACTTTGACCGGATTCGTGGTTAATTAGACTAGACCGAGTAATAATATCATACAGACTTTGACTGGAATGTATGTGTAGGTTATTAAGCTTTGACCGAACTTTAATCTACGTGGTCATTATATCATGTATCTTTAGTGACCAATGATGAACATAGAAATTCATAGTGAAGAATCTGAACCGAGCTCATCTTTGTTTCTGTTGACATCTTTTATCTTCTTTCTGATCGCGCGGCATTACTACTTGCGCAACTGTTTTCTTTCTTTTAATTGCTCATACTTATAAAACCCCAGTTTAGTTTGTAGATAAAAGACGACTTCTCACCGTTCCCTGTGGATTCGACGCCAGCTTGCCTATACTATACTAAGGAGGAGAGTCGGGATAAATTTGCAGCACTCAACAACGTGCCGTCACCTGTCCCCCAGGAACGTGTCCCCATGTGTAACTGCCGAATGTGGCAGTTTTGGGTAATTGCAAAGGCACTGTTGTACACATACAGAATGACTGAATTTAGTGTGAGAGATGAGAAACATAGAGGTATTGAGATACAAAAGTATTGATACACCAAAAGACTAAACAAACGTCATCAACATTCGATCCAAGAGCCTTGATCGGTGGTGGTCGGTTTGTCTTATCTCATTTCAGATTTCGTGTAAGCCTAAGGCTTTTGTAAGGGGCCAAATACTGATTTCGGAAAGTGAATACATGATTCAAACCGATATCAAGTTGTCATTTGATCAATCCACGAAAGCAACAACATAAGCACTCTAAGGATCCGTCTTTGAAAAGCACCGGTGCAAGAAGGCCACACACTCCTTCAACCGCACCAGTAACAACAGATACATTACTAAACGTGCTTGTTGCCAACGCAAGCTGAGGTGTTTTGACGGAATGGAGATATTGAAGAAGAAAGAAGACACATTGAGGATTGCAGTGGGTGTTGATGATTCCTAGTCCCTTGTGCGGTGGCGGTGTGTGTTTGGCTATCTTAGGTTTCAAATTGTATTACAGATTTATTTATCGTGTTTAGCGGTAGTCATGGTGTCCTCTCTATGCTATCTTCGTCTCAGATCATCTTCTCTAAACCCTTCAATATCTATCAACTGGTGCTTTCATCGTTTTACTTATCCGAGTCTATGGCGATTGGAACACGCGGCGTCAAGCAGCGGGAGAAGCAAAACTCAGTAGCTCTTTCTACTGCAGAGGCTGAATACGTGGCAGGTGCAGCATGTTGCGCTCAACTCCTATGGCTCATGCAACAGCTAAGTGATTATGGTGTTAATATTGATCATTCTGTTATATTGTGTGATAACACCTCTGCCATTAGTATATCTAAGGATCCAGTTCAATTCTCTCGTACTAAACATATAGAAATTCGATATCACTTCTTACGTGATTGTGTAGAGAAAGGACTAATAAAGATGGACTATTGCCCTACTGAGAACCAGGTGGCTGACATATTCACAAAGGCCTTGCACAGGGAACCCTTTGAGAAACAACGGCTGGAGTTAGATATGATCTCCCTCTTTTAGTTATGCGTTCCCTGTCAAGTCCTTGCTTCAATGATTGGCTAGTTTTGATGTGCATGTTTGAATGACTAATGTAGCTAGCAAATTTTATGTGCTGAATTCAGTATTATACGGTTATTAGTAGTAAGCTCTAGGCATGTCATTATGCACGAATGTTGAAATTTTAACATGCATGCTTAATTTTTGTTTGTCTTGAAGAACCTAACTTTGCACCCGTATTACAAGCCAAAGGATTCTTCATAGCCACCTTAGCCTTATCATGACAAAAGTATTCACTAACCCCCTGCCCTAATCTGATGTGAATCACTTTGTCGTGAAGAACATCACTGTAGAAGTAGGGACATCCTTATTATGTGTGACACTCATTAACCATTTGGGTAGCCCTCGTGTCACAAATGTTTTTCAGCGAACCATGAGAGATACACCTGGTAGCTGTCCTTGAGATTGTGAAGAGTTTCAGTTGCTGCGCTGACGGTCACTACCAAAGGAAAGATGGACTGATTGGTGTGCATCAATCAGAGAATGCACGACTGGAAATTATGACCTCCATTCCCCTGAGGGAAGTCATGAAGAAAAATAGACCCGGGAAAAGATTCAACAAGGATCATGGTTGGCTGTCTAAGTGGTGAATATGATGAAATAGCAAAGTGAAGTAACTACAGCGATCAATACTGCTAGCGTTCCTTCTGGGGAAAGTCGACAGCATTCCTTCTGAGGGAAGTCAACATGCCGCTGAGCAACATCTAATGCTAGGATCGCACGTGATACAGTAACAACTAAGGATTCCAGTTACAAGTTCCCCACTACCTTGAAAGTTTGAAAACACAGAAGAAGGATATATTGAACATGAAAAGAACGCATGGATCACATAGGTGGATTCTTTCTGATCCTCGGTGGAAAATTGACCAGACTCTTAGATCATAGAAGTATGACAAGACCACTTGGCAAAGTAATGAACTGTTCCAATCTCTCGGCAGGTATTGAGTGGTGTCTCTCATGTGTTCAACCCAAGCCTTGCTTCCCCTAGCCTTAAAACCTGTTTATTTTGCAACCCTGTGCATGCTGTTAACTTTCTTAGCATTATTGCTTAGTGATTTGCTTGGTATTACATATTATTAACCGTGTGTGCTGGTTTTTAGCCATTAACTTTTGATTGCTATGTTTTGTTATTTTATGTGCACCCTTTTCGATGATGCCAAAAGAGGGAAGGATTGATATGGGGATGCATGACCTCCGGGGGAAGTCATGCTGATATTTCATGTGCAGGTGTTAATCTAAGGTGAAACTGAGCATTGTCTTACTTGATAGGAATGTCACCTGGGTATCTTACTTGATAGGGAAGTCACTTGAGTATATGCATGACTTTAGGGGGAAGTCTAGGATTGTTTACTGTTATTGTTATTTTGGTACTAACCCATGTGACAGGTATAGAGCCGGAGATTATGATGGATAGGGAACTCTGAAGTTCTCATACATATTGGCGGTAACATCTTTTAAATTTATTGTTTGTCATCATCAAAAAGGGGGAATATTGTTAGACCTTTAGGTTTTGATTATGACAATAAATTTAAAAGGATTATTGTTAAGATATTTTGAATTGATATTAGAAATATTATTTAAGAAATATCTTAACAAGAATATCTAGTGGAAAGATAATCATGAATTTAAGTAATATATTTTGGATTATCTTTTGGAAACAAAGATTTGAATAAATATTATGTGTGACATTATCTTGACTTTATATATTCCATATAATATTTATATCATTATCTTTAGCAAGAATATTTGTCAAATATTCTTGATATTATTATCACGTTAGTATAGCCTTCCCTCTAAGGTATCTCTGTTAGGAATTACCACAGAGGTATTGCAGGAATTGAGTTACTCGTAAGGTAACACAAACTGTGCGTTCCCCGAGAGGTAACACAGTCAGTGAGTTCCTTGAGAGGTAATGCAGCGAGTAACTCAGCAGCGGAATTAAAATAATACAATCGTGTAAAAATAACAGAAATTAAAGTACTCACGATTTATAGTGGAAACCTCAATACCAACAAGTACTGAGTAAAACCACTACCTTCTAGAGAGTCCTAGAAGGATTTGTAAGAGCTTGAGAGCTTGTTTATTAGATATCTTGTCAATTACAATTCAATGACTAATCGCCTACAACGACTTAGTTTATGAACTTGTACTCCCTTGACCTCACTCTAAATGACACGCTCACAACCTCTTCACGCACAGCTCTGAATACTCCGAGGATTCACCGCTACTCCCGAGACGCACCTCTCTAGACCCAAAACCGTCGTATAATCACACACACAATAAAAGCTCCAGAAACTTTCTTCAAAAGGCTGCTGCATATTTATATGAACCGCTGCCCAGATAATCCTAAATCCTGCAGCATTATCTCTTTCCTAAATCCTGTGAAAATCACAAATCTTTCTAAAATAATCATTAGTTTCCAAGAGATAATAATATCAAGAATATTTGACAAATATTCTTGCTAAAGATAATGACATAAATATTATATGGAATATATAAAGTCAAGATAATGTCACACATAATATTTATTCAAATCTTTAGCAAGAATATTTGTCAAATATTCTTGATATTATTATCTCTTGGAAACTAATGATTATTTTAGAAAGATTTGTGATTTTCACAGGATTTAGGAAAGAGATAATGCTGCAGGATTTAGGATTATCTGGGCAGCGGTTCATATAAATATGCAGCAGCCTTTTGAAGAAAGTTTCTGGAGCTTTTATTGTGTGTGTGATTATACGACGGTTTTGGGTCTAGAGAGGTGCGTTTCGGGAGTAGCGGTGAATCCTCGGAGTATTCAGAGCTGTGCGTGAAGAGGTTGTGAGCGTGTCATTTAGAGTGAGTTCAAGGGAGTACAAGTTCATAAACTAAGTCGTTGTAGGCGATTAGTCATTGAATTGTAATTGACAAGATATCTAATAAACAAGCTCTCAAGCTCTTACAAATCCTTCTAGGACTCTCTAGAAGGTAGTGGTTTTACTCAGTACTTGTTGGTATTGAGGTTTCCACTATAAATCGTGAGTACTTTAATTTCTGTTATTTTTACACGATTGTATTATTTTAATTCCGCTGCTGAGTTACTCGCTGCATTACCTCTCAAGGAACTCACTGACTGTGTTACCTCTCGGGGAACGCACAGTTTGTGTTACCTTACGAGGAACTCAATTCCTGCAATACCTCTGTGGTAATTCCTAACAGAGATACCTTAGAGGGAAGGCTATACTAACGATCCAACAATTGGTATCAGAGCAGGTGCTCTAGATTTGTGATTTTAGCTTTGCAGGATAATGGCTTCTAGCAACTCAATTGGTGATTCATTCTGGAAACCACCCTTGCTTAACCCTGGAGGATTATAGAACAGGGACCAATTCCAATCAGAACCGTGAAAAAGGAGGATTACACGGATGAAGACTATAAAGCCCTTGAGAAGAACAATCGAGCTAAGAAAGTGCTATACTCAGCTCTCTCCCCAGGAGATCTCAAGAAGGTAATGAAGTATAAAACGGCTAAGGACATATGGGACGGACTGAGCAGGTTATATGGTGGAAACGAAGACATTAAAAGAAATCGAATTTTAGCTGCGTCTCGTGACTATGAGACTGCCCTGCAAGGAAGACAGAATCACTGGAGGATTTCCACACCAGGTTTCAGACTTATGTTGGTCAGCTGGAGTTTCTAGGAGAAGAAATTCCAGAATGGAAGGTTACACACCACTTCATGCAAGCTCTCAACCCTAAAGTGGGATAGCGTTACCCTGGCATTGCAAGCTCAAAGTAACATCAAAAGGATAACGCTCGAGGAAGTAGTCGCTAAGTTACAAAGTCACGCTGGGATTATTGAAAGAAAGATCGCAAGACGTGAACCTGACACCTCTAAATCAATTGCACTGAAAATAGAGAAGGCATTTGACATGGCTCAGAGTGACTCCCTGACGAGGAAGTCGAGGATGAAGCAGTAGCTATGATGACTAGAGCCTTTAGGATGGCTTCCCTCAGAGGAAACAAGGCAAACTTCAAACCTAACACTGACCAAAAACGAAAACAAACAGATGACAAGGATGTAGTGTGCTACCACTGCAAAGAAAGGGACATCGCTCAACATTGCTTCAGCAAAAAGAAAGGAGAACCTCCTGCCAGAAACAAATCAAGCTATGCTAACCGCGTGGGGGAGTCTGACCCTGAGAGCGATGAGGAAGCCCCTATGAAGGAAGGATGCTTGATGGCCGGATCTCACACTACAGAGGTAAATGATTTTGATGATTCTGATAATGTTGAATATTCTGTTGCTGAATATGCAGAAGTGATTAGAGGATTACTTAAAATGAATGAGAAACTAAAAGGAAAATTGGTCGAGGAAAGACAGAATGTGGAAAACCTGATAGGGAGGATTGAGGAGCTAGAACATGATAGAACGTCTGAGTGCGTTACCTGTGAGGAAAACCTGTGTCAGATAACTACACTGCAGAACAAGGTGGATCAGCTAGAACTGGATAACTCTGAATTACGTCACTCACTGAAAGCTGCCCGAAGCAATAAAGAGAAAGTGAAAGATGAAGTAGTCATGAAATCTGTGCACACCCAAACTGACGTGAAGGAACAACCTGTCAAAATAGAGTTCAGAAGATCAGGAATTGGATACTCAGAAGAAGACAGGCTTATCAATCTTGCCACACCCAAGAAGGAACACGATCATACAGGAGAACATAGTACTCAGGTGAAGAAGGCTCATCAGACAACTGACTACCCTACAGAACAATCAGTACCATTCAATGCTAAAGTAGCCTATCAGAGTACTAATCCAAACCCTCCGAAGGTTGACCTGCTAAGAAGGAAGAACGACAAGTCTGTTCCTGCAGGAAGGAGTAAATATGTTGGACTCAAATGTCATCGAGTATGCTGGCACTGTGGATCAGCAGGGCACTACAAACGAGAATGTCCTAAGTGGAAAGCAGTTCTGGATAAGGCAAGGACATACAGTAGTGCCTCACCCGACAGGGAAAGGACTTCCCATAGAGGATATTATCAGAGAGCTTTCTATCCTTCACAGGGAAGGCAAGCATATAGTCACCAGCATGGAATCTGGTGCACTCCCTCAGATGGAACTTTTTGTGAAAGATACAATCAGAGAGCCTTCCATCCTTCACAGGGAAGGCAAGCATACAATCATCAGAAAGGAATCTGGTGCACTCCCTCACACGGAACTCCACAGTATCAGCAGAGAATCTTGAAACCCCGAAACACTCCTAAAATTAAAATTGACTTATCTGACAATGCTTTTCTAATATTTTATCTTCTGAACCCAGAAAACCCAAGGTTGTCTGGGTACGTAAGAACTAATTTCTCTCTTGCAGGTAAGAGTGATGAAGGAGCCTTGGTACATTGATAGCGCGTGCTCAAAGCATATGACGGGAAATCAAGACTGGTTCATCACTCTGCAAGAGGTTTCTGGAGGATACATATTCTTCGGAAACAAAGGAAGAGGTAAGGTTAGGAATAGGAAAGGTAAGAATTTCGAAAAATATCTTGATCAATGATGTAGCTTAGTTGAAAATCTGCATTTCAATCTCTTAAGTGCATCTCAATTGTGTCTGGGTGGTAAAAACCAGGTTGAGTTTACTGCTAATGAGTGTTGTCCTTAAGATGTATAAGTACAGGGAAAGTCATCCTTCACGGGTACGCAAGAACGAACTCTATGTTGTTGATCCTCACTACGTACCTAAAGAGGAAATCTGTTTGGCGTCAATCCAAGAAGATACATTGTTGTGCATAAAAGATTTGGACACGTCAATCTGAAGCTCCTATCCAAAGTCTATCGAAACGATCTGGTTGAAGACTCACAGGGTAGGAAGCGAAACTGATGGGGTAATGCGATGCATGTGCACGAGGTAAGCAAAACCAGAGTATCATTCCAGTCTAAGCAAACAGTAAGCACCACAGCTCCCCTTGAAAGATTCACATGGATCTCTGCGGTCCGGTTAACATCATCAGCAGGGGAGGTAAAAATACATTCTGGTAATTGTTGATGATTACTCTAGATTCACTTGGACTATTTTCTTGTCAATCAAAAGATGAAACCTTTGATGAATTTAACTGTTTGGCTTCGAATGATTGAAAATAAGATGGAGGGACGAGTGACCCTCACATGAAGAACTGACCATGGGAACCGAGTTCAGAAACTCGAGATTCATATCTCTTTGCAGGAACAAAGGTATTAGCCATGAACTCGCAAGCACCTCGGACACCGCAACAGAATGGAGTTGTAGAAAGGAGGAATCGAACACTTGTAAACATGTCAAGGGCCATGCTCCATAGCTAGTTCAGTTCCCAAGGATTTTTGGGCTGAGGCAGTTAACGTGCTGCGTACATCCTGAATAGAGCCTCTCTGCGCCCCCTGCTAGGGAAAACGCCTTATGAACTGTTGTTCGGAAGGAAACCGAACATATCTCATCTTAAAATCTTGGATGCAAGTGTTATGTCCATAACAATGGTAAGGAAACCATTGGAAAGTTTGATCCGAGAAGTGATGTAGGCCACATTTGTTGGCTATTCAACCCACAGTAAGGCATACAAAGTATACAACAAAAGGTTGGATAAGGTGGAAGAGAGTATACATGTGACCTTTGACGAAAGCATTATGGCAGGTGATCTATAAGGAAAACAAAGTTCAGAATCATCTCAAGAAGAGGATGAGCTGTACCTACATGGACAGAAGGTAATAGAGAACGTCGCCTGAGTGAGCAAGCAGATGCAAACCCTGAGGGGGAAGACGCCAACATCAACCCCAACACGGAAGGTGACAATGCAACCCTGAGGGGAAGACACAGAGGCCACCCTGAGGGGAGGTGATGATGTCACTCATCACTTGGATATTGATGGTGCTGATCTTGATATTGAACACCTCTGGAGGAAGAGCGAACTGAAGAACTGAACAGAGGACAACCAGAAGTGGCAGACATATCCAGCAACCCTCCAAGACTTGCAGACTATGAATGTTATAGCTCACAGATCAGGTACAAAGAAATGCATTAATAAGTAGTGGTGCATCTTTTGTTTCTCTTGCAGAACCTAAGACGGTGAAAGAAGCTCTAATGGATCCAGACTGGGTGATGGCTTATGCAAGACGAATTACATCAGTTCGAAAGAAACAAAGTATGGAGACTAGTTCCGAGACCTGAGAACAGAACGATCATTGGAACTAAATGGGTTTTTCGGAACAAGATGGATGAAAATGGAGTAGTTGTGAGGAACAAAGCTAGACTTGTGGTGAAGGGATATAACCAGCAAGAAGGGATAGACTTTTGATGAGACCTTCGCACCTGTGGCAACGACTTGAAGCAATTAGACTGCTGATTGCTTACTTCCACTTACCACGGCTTTACCTCAGCAGATGGATGTCAAAACAGCATTCCTCACGGGGAACTCAAGGAGGATGTATATGTTAGTCAGACCCCAGGATTGAGAATAAAGAATATCCTGACTACGTATACACATTGGATAAAGCACTTTATGGACTTAAGCAAGCACCTCGAGCGTGGTATGAAAGGTTATCACAGTTTCTCTTAACTCACGGGTACAAAACGAGGAAAGATTGACAAGACGCTTTCCTTCTGAGGGAAGGCAGAGACGTTCTAGTGGTTCAGGTATATGTTGATGATATCATTTTTGGATCACCTAACGATACTCTTGTCAGGAAACTTTGTTAAGTTGATGGAAAGCGAATTTGAGATGAGCATGGTGGGAGAATTGAAGTATTTCTTAGGACTTCAAGTAGAGCAAAAAAGGAACTCACTGACTGTGTTACCTCTCGGGGAACGCACAGTTTGTGTTACCTTACGAGTAACTCAATTCCTGCAATACCTCTGTGGTAATTCCTAACAGAGATACCTTAGAGGGAAGGCTATACTAACGATCCAACAAACAGAATAAAGAGCGTGTTGATCAGCTGTCAACAGATCTACCACAGCTTATAAAACAACAGATGTTGGAGTTAATGAAATCGAACGCTGCTGGACCATCGGGGACTGTTCCGGACGATCCGGTTGTGGATGCGTCTTTGCAAGGTCCTCCGCCGACTGGTCTCACAAAATCCACACTACCTGTTGAGGAAGGTGCGCGTTTATTTTCTGCTGGTGTTCGATTACCTAAATTGATATTCTGATTTTCGATGGTTCCAATCTAGAGAACTGGTTGTTTCAAGTGAATCATTATTTTACCAATATATGGAGTTTCAAATGAGCATCGAATTTCAGTAGCTCGTATGCATATGACTGGTGTGGCCTTCACTTGGTATTGTTGGATGGTTCGACATGCTAAAATATCAAGTTGGACACTATTTGTTAGGTTTGATCCATCCGTTTTTTAGATTATCATGGCCAGCTATCCAAGTTAGTACAAACAAGTTATGTGGGTGAATTCATTTCCATATTTGAATCCCTTTCCGATCAACTTCCGGATGTTGAAGAGAATATGTTAATTAATATGTTCATCTCGGGGTATCAAGTCTGAAATAAGGATGGAGATGTTGCTGACTAGGCCCCATAACTTGCTATATGCATTTTAACTAGCTAGAATGCAACGAAGGGAAAATTTAATGATTTGTGCGGATCAGTTGCGTAGTTCATGACTAAGCCCTTGTATAATAGTTCCTGTGCAAGTAGTGATCATCCTAACCTACAATACAACTTACAAACTACAACTACAACAGTTGTTCCTGACATGGTTAAAAAGTTGGAATAAACAATGTCCTCTACTGATCTTGAGAAACGAAAGGCTCAGGGTCTTTGTTTTTCACTGTGATGAACAATGGTCTCCTAACCATTGATGCAAAGTATCTCTCAATATTTTACTAATTCCGGAAGATGGTTTCCCAATTCCACTGATGTGTCTGTGGGTTGGGTTCTGAGGTGTCAAAGCCTAATGAATTAAGTTCAATTCCTGAACTAAGCTTTCATTCTTTAACTAGATCACTGTGGGACATTCCATTTCGTTTCGATGGGATTGTCTAATCAAACAGTTGAAGTGTTATGGGATTTCAGTAGCAGTAGCAATTTTGTGTAGAATCAGTTGCTTCTCATTTTCGATTGTACAACATCTTTGTTCTCCTTTTGAAAGTACATGCTGGTGGTGGAGAAGTCCTTAAGGTGAGGCGATGTGCCGTGGAGTTTTATTGAAAATTCAGAATCATGTGTTCACCATTGATTTTTATGTAATTGAATTGCAGGGAGCTGAAATGGTGTTTAGGGATGCTATGGTTTTGAACAGCTAGGCGAAGTTCCTCACTAATTACAATTATCTTTACTGTGCCAGTTTTTTTTTGGAGCGGCAACTATGATTTGTTTGAAAGGAAAGAAAACTTGTCAGCGCTCATCTCAGTGAAAGGTGTTAAAACAAGTTAATTTTCTCAAGATGATATATCAACTCTCCTCACCTTTCAGCAGTTTCCTATGGCTGATGAGGGTGAATAGCAACATATAATACATAAGGAGATTGCAGAGGTAGTGGACAAAATATACTAGTGTTTTCGGTATTCCTCAGGGTCTACCCTCCCATCCCGTATTTTTGATCATCGGATTCATCTACAACGGGCAGGATCAGTTAATGGAGGCCTTATCGGTATACTTATTATCAGAAAAACAAAAATTGAAAAATGGTTAGGGAGATGTTGGAGTCAGGTGTGATTCGTCCTTCTCATTCTCCGTTTTTCCTCACTAGTGTTATTAGTTCGAAAGAAGGACAGGACATGGCGGTTTGTGTTGATTATCGAGTTCTTAATCATGTTACAGTGAAAGATCAATTTCCAATTCCCATTATAGACTGTTGGATGAGTTGGCTGGAGCAACTGTTTTTTCTAAGCTGGATTGAAGACCAAGCTACCACCGAATTCGTATGAAGGAGACAGATGTGCATAAGACTGCTTTTAGAACACATAAGGCCATTATGAGTTTATGATGATGCCTTTTGGCCTAACGAATTCTCCTTCAACATTTCAAGCCGCCATGAATACCGTTTTTTCTACTTTCTTACGCAAGTTTGTTGCTGTTTTTTTGGCGATATACTTGTCTATAGTTCTATTTTACAAGCTCATACTCACCACATAAAGGCACTCTTGCAGATGCTACATGACGTTCCAAAATTACAGATACATAGTGGGTACAACCACGAAGGAGGTTTTCAGGATCAAGGGAGGAGATTTACAGAGTTTATTTACAAGGGGGAAGTTTATTGATAGTAGAGAAGATTTACAGACCCAGGAGTTTCTCACTGTAAGACTTGCTCACTAGACTCGACTGACTCTAAGAATATGGCTATGCCAAGCCCTCTATTTATAATACAAACTCTAGGGAATATCCTAGGGAATATTCCTTAAGATATTTTACAAACTTCCTCGGGAAGTCTCCCGAGGCTTACACACTAAGGCACGCACTAGCTTCCTCTGGAAGCTACTATCAAACTTACTCCATAAGCTTCGTAGTGGAATTTTAACTTTATTCCTTTATTCCCTCTGTCTCCAAAAGAGAGATGTGACCGACACCTCATCCAAAGTCTGAGTCATAAGCATCCTTATCTAAAGCGTTGTTCGTCTTCTTCACTCCCTGATGCCTATCTCTGACACATACGAGTGGATCCTGTGGATGCAGTCCCCATGGACATATCTTTTAACCCAGTAGGGTACTCCTTTCACTCGATATCTTGGATGATCTCGGTTCGAATATGGCCACGCGTATTGATCATGGAACCCAGCTAAGATATGTCTGATTTCTTCCACATAGTCCATTGGGTAGACATCTGTATTATGCCAGTGAGATGTTTCTGGGCACAATAGTCTGCTAACAATGCTAGATTCTTCTACATGATTCTCCTTGGCTAGAATTCTTTGTTAATTCGTGAAAGTTACTCCTCCTCGATTATATTAAGTCGTTACTGTAGCTTGGTTGTATTGTTGTCCATATGCGGGCTTCATATTTCCTAGAGTGAATGCCAATGTTGTATACTTTTGCTCCTTAATAATCTTGAACGTGACGAACACTAATAACCCTTGTTGCTGGCGAATATTGTCTTGCCACCATGTCACATCATGAAAAAGTGTTAGCCATTTTGTAGAGAGAAGCATGTAGTGTGGTTTTTGTCTTGTCATGATGCATTTTTGCCAAATGTCTGAGAAGGCAACACTTGTCTAATACAATCCCTACCATGTATAGGTCTGCTAAATACCACAGTAGAATATAGGCTTATGG
Organism: Sedum album; assembly: GCA_006409495.1. Taxonomy (NCBI): domain Eukaryota; kingdom Viridiplantae; phylum Streptophyta; class Magnoliopsida; order Saxifragales; family Crassulaceae; genus Sedum; species Sedum album. The sequence goes on along the minus strand of QZGG01001087.1, from coordinate 41,528 downwards.
CGGAAACTTTCTGTAGTGGCTTGGATTCATCTCCATGGTGAGGAACGGGTATACCGGATGATAAGGTAGATAGAATAGAGGACCGTAGTCAAGACCATATCGATGGATGTAGATTTTTTGAAATCCATGGAGTATTTTGATAGAGTGCAGTTGTACGCTATTTTATGTCCTTTACACTGCTTTTATTCTAACATATTATGGTATAAGATTACGCTTTTGGTGTAGTTTTGTATTTCAGGTCTTAAAGAAGAGTTAGAACAAAAACGCAACAAGGAGGCTGAATCTCGAGCAAAAAGATAACAAGGCAACGACAAAGACAAAGGCCACTGGCGCGCGAGCAACATGGCGCGCGAGTGAAGGTCGCGCAGAAGACAGCAAAACGGTGACGTCAGCAGATAGCGAGATATTCGGAACGATGACGTCATCACGCGCGAGAATATTTCTAAGTTCGGTTTTTGGAGATTTAATATTTCCTAAGCTGATTTTTAGAGATATAGATGATTTCCTACAGATATCCTTGCCTAAATATTCGTGGAAACCCTAGAAGGCAAGGACTATAAATACAAAGCTTATGGAAATCTCAGACACGCTTAGAAGAGAGCAGACGGCTCAGAGCAGAATTCCGATCCGGCCGTGCGCGCAAGCTGTCACGCGAGCCTGACGACGCACATACAGATTTGTCTTGTTATTTAGTTGTTTATAATTATTCTTGAGATGTATTCGATCAGTATGTCTAGCTAACTTACTGATTTCGGTTTGGATTTGATCTATGAATAATATGTTTTTGAGGTCTTGTTCTTAATTTGCATGATTAAGTTTAGTATTATTATTCCGCACTCCATTGCATGATAATTAGGTTAGACAATTAAGCGAAGCCTTGCACCGCAGACTTAGTTGTAGAATCTAGTATCTATAGTTAAACTATCAGAAGTACGTGACTGTGAATGATAGGAGTAACACTAGAATAGGCAGTAACTACCTTGACCGGATTCGTTATTGACTAGACTAGATTGAGTAATAATATCATACAAACCTTGACCGGAATGTATGTGTAGGTTATTAAGCTGTGACAGGACCTTAATCTACGTGGACAATATCATGTTCTTAGTGACCGAGGATAAAACATAGAATTCATAGTGATAAATCTGAACCGAGATCATCTCTTGCATAGTTAATTACATCTTTTCACTTGCTGTCTGTTTGTGCGCCAGTGGTACTTGCGCACCAGTTTCTGTCTTTTCTTCGTACTTTTTACTCACAACCCCAATTCTTAGTTTGTAGATTGAAAAGAGACTTCCACCGTTCCCTGTGGATTCGACCCCAGCTTGCCTATACTAGTAAGGAGAGTCGGGACAAATTTGCAGCACTCAACGACGTGCTCGTCAAATTTTGGCGCCGTTGCCGGGGACGGCTAGAGAAGTTTTCTTTTCTTTTTTTTTGTTATTTACTTTTGTTTCTTTTAAATAAAAAAAATCCAAAAATATTAGTTACGTTTAATTTAGTTGTTTTTGTTGCATGGAAGATTTTGGTGAGAATAGTGTCATCGGCAGACGAGCAGGAACTCCAGACGCACCAGCGCGTAACGCTGACAATTTTTGCACGCCTGAACCCAGCTGAACTCGAGGCAATCAGAAGAGAAGTACGCAGAGACTTAGAGTTCAGAATGGACGTTGAACTACCCAGAAATGATAATCAGTTGAATGATAACATGGATAGACGCGCGCCACCTCCTGCGCGCGCGTGCCTGCTCAACCAGTGGCGCGACGCACCATCAAGGAGATGTCTGCTCCTCAAGCTGTGAATCAACCATGGTGCATAGTACTGCCTCCAGATGGACACTTCGAACTGCGGACTCAGCTTGTTCACTACATACCAAAATTCCATGGTATGGCTAGTGAGAATCCAGTAAAACATGTACGAGAATTCGCAGCCATTTGTGAGAATATGAGGAATGGGAATGAGGACCCAGAATTGTTGAAGCTTAGAGCCTTCCCGTTTTCACTATGTGATTCAGCTCGACAATGGTTGATGGGACTAGCGCCGGGTTCAATAAGGACATGGCCCGAATTACAAGAACGATTTCTAGACAAGTTTTATCCCGCGGCCAAAGTGTCACTGCTGCGTCGAGAGTTAGCTGCGCCGAAACAGTTGCATGGGGAATCATTATCAGAGTATTACGAGCGGTTCAGGGAACTTGAAGCGAACTGCTACAATCATGGACTCCCGCAACATGTGTTGATAGAGAACTTCCTCAACGGACTTACTGAGATGGAGCTCAGGTTGTTGAATGCTTGCGCAGGAGGCAACGTGAGGAATATGTACCGGAGGATGTTGGAAATTAATAGAGGACACGGCTGACCAAGTAGATATCAAGTTACTGGAAAACAACCGCCAGAGCTCTGCATCAAGTGGATGTCACTGGAGAGATCAAGGAATTGAAGGATATGATGCAGAAGCTAATGACGAAACAAAGCATCGAAGCAAGAGCGTGTGAATTCTGTCACGCCACAGACCATCTTACTGACGCATGCCCCTCCCTATTCGAAGAACACGCAGATGTTAATGCAGTAGGAGGATGGAACAATGGACAAGCTAGGCAAGGACAGCCTAGTTTGGATTGGCAGAGAATGGGTTTAGTTGGAAGAACGACCAGAATTTTCAGAGGCCGCGCGCTGACTGGCGCGCGCAACCTAATGCACCACTGGCGCACGACCTTACGCGCCAGTCCTATAACCCACCACACGACGCACTGAAGGACAAACGCAATGCTCAGCACCTCCCAAGAAATCATTAGAAGAAATAGTGGGACAGTTGGCAGAGACAGTAAGCAGAAACCAAGAGCAGAACGAAAAACGTTTTACCTTAATCGAGAGTCAGCTGTCACAAATTTCCGAGACCGTAACTGAGATACAAACCACAGGAAGGCAGCTCAAGCCAGATTGCAGAATGGTGTTAACGCGGTGCTATTAAGGTCAGGGAAGGAAATATCGACTGCGCCAGAGACAACTCGCGCAAAGAAAAGCACACACGCGCAGAATACGGACTCAGCACCCGAGGCAAGCGCACCAGTTGCAGAGACGGATGGTCAGTCTAACAACAAACTACCACTTCCTTTCCCTACTCAGAGAACTAAGCCAAAGAAGACCGAGCTAGATCAGGAACTGTATGATCTGTTCAGCAAAGTAGAAATCAACATCCCGCTTATAGATGCACTGAAACAAATCCCGAGGTATGCAAAGTTTCTAAAAGATCTATGCACCAACAAAAGAAGAAAAGGTGGACAGCAAGAGCAAGTGCAGCTGAACGCAAACGCCTCAGCGATAGTGCAACACAAGGTACCACCTAAATGCAAGGATCCAGGTACGTTCACTATCTCATGTACTATAGGTAACTCTGTAGTGGATAACTGCATGATAGACTTAGGGGCATCTATAAATGTTCTACCTCATTCTTTATACACATCCCTACGCATTGGACCACTTAAGCCTGCAGGGTTGACAATCCAACTAGCGGATAGGTCATGCAAGCAACCAGTAGGCATGGTCGAAGATGTGCTTGTGAGGGTAGGAGAATTGGTGTTTCCAGCAGATTTTTATGTGCTAGAGATGGAAGGAAACGTAGCTGCCGACACTGCTCAAGTATTGCTCGGCCGACCCTTCTTGATGACCGCACGAACAAGAATCGACGTATGGAAAGGACGCTTTCAATGGAAGTTGATAATGAGGTCATACACTTCAATATATTCAAGGGCATGCAGTTTCCATATGATGATTCCACGATTAACGCACTGGATATTATCGATGAGGCGGTGGAAGAAGAACAGGCGCGTCAGGTAACTGGCGCACTACCAGAAGCGCACGAAGCAGAAGAGAACACCAAAGCTGCCGACCTGAGGTATCTTGTTTCTAGTACTGAATCATGTGTTACTGACACGGCTGTCTCTCGTAACATACAGGAATCGAAGATCTCACTGAAGCAACTCCCAGAGCACCTGAAGTATGTGTTTTTGGACGATAAAGAGACCAAGCCGGTGATTATAAAGAATCAGTTAGAACCTGCGCAGGAAGCACGTCTAATAGAAGTCTTGCGCAACAACAAGGGTGCGCTCGGATGGACATTAGATGACTTGCGCGGGATCAGCCCAGACGTATGCATGCATCGAATTCTGTTGGAAGATGGAGCCAAACCATGCAGGGATGCCCAACGAAGACTTAACCCGATTATGATGGAGGTAGTACAGAAAGAAATCATCAAGCTGCTAGACGCTGGAATCATTTATCCCATCTCTGATAGTAAGTGGGTAAGCCCGATACATGTTGTCCCAAAAAAGGGTGGAATCACAGTGGAGAAAAACGCAGCAAGAACTAGTGCCAAAGAGGATACAGACTGGTTGGCGCATGTGCATAGACTACCGGAAGCTGAACGCAGTGACGCGCAAGGATCACTTTCCCTTGCCTTTTATAGATCAGATGCTTGACCGATTGGCAGGTAAACCACATTACTGTTTCTTGGATGGATTCTCAGGTTACAATCAGATTCCCATAGCTGCGGAAGACCAAGAAAAGACGACGTTCACATGCCCCTTCGGTACGTTTGCCTTCCGGCGCATGTCTTTTGGATTATGCAACGCGCCAGGTACGTTTCAGAGGTTAGTAATGAGCATATTTTCGGACATGTTGGGTTCATGCATTGAGGTGTTTATGGACGACTTTACTGTGCATGGGAACACGTTTGATGAATGTCTGGATAATTTAGATAAAGTCTTGAAACGTTGCGTATCTAAGAACCTGGTCTTGAATTATGAAAAGTGTCACTTTATGGTCACGCATGGAGTAGTACTAGGTCATATTGTCTCTAGAGAAGGGTTAAAGGTAGACAAAGCAAAAATCGATCTTATTACTAGCCTGCCATACCCCACTAATGTTAGAGAGATCAAATCTTTTTTAGGGCATGCTGGATTCTACAGACGCTTCATTCAAGATTTTTCTAAAATATCTACCCCATTGTCTAACCTCCTGCAAAAGGATGTAGTGTTTGATTTTACAGATGCCTGTCGCGCAGCGTTTGATTCACTGAAGCGCGCCTGACTAGCGCGCCAGTACTACAGGCGCCAGACTGGAGCATACCATTCGAATTGATGTGTGACGCAAGCGATTATGCTGTGGGCGCAGTACTGGGCCAGCGCAAGGATAAGAAACCACACGCCATCTACTATGCCTCGCGCACACTGGATCCAGCGCAGCGGAATTACACCACCACGGAGAAAGAGTTACTCGCCATTGTGTTTGCCCTGGAGAAATTTCGTGCATACATATTAGGGGCCAAAGTCATCATATTCACGGATCACGCAGCACTGAGGTACTTATTGTCCAAGAAAGAAACTAAGCCGAGGCTCATGCGTTGGTTATTGCTTTTGCAGGAATTTAACATTGAGATCAAGGACAAAAAGGGCTCGGATAACACAGTAGCAGATCATCTTAGTCGAATAGTCAGGGACGAGGAACAAGGGCATATAACGGAAACTTTCCCCGACGAGCATATAATGACGATACAAGGTAAGGCCCCATGGTACGCTCACATCGTGAATTACCTGGTCACTGGTACGTTTCCCCCTTCTTTCAATAAACCGCAGCAATTACGATTAAAACATGACGCTAGAATGTATTTATGGGATGATCCGTACCTGTTTAGAATAGGCCCGGATCAGATACTTAGACGCTGCGTCCCAGATCATGAAATAGACTCAGTTCTAACCTTTTGTCATGAACACGCTTGTGGAGGCCATTTCGGCCCGAAACGAACAAGTAGAAAAATCCTAGATTCTGGTTTTTATTGGCCACACGTGTTCAGGGACTCTTACGCGCACTGCAAAAGTTGCGATAGATGTCAGCGCGCAGGTAATATATCGGCGCGCAACGAGATGCCACAGACGCCCATCATGGTGGACGAGGTATTTGATCTGGGGAATAGATTTCATGGGACCCTTTCCCCCTTCATTTGGATTTGAGTACATTCTAGTAGCAGTGGATTATGTGTCTAAATGGGTTGAAGCTAAAGCTACAAGAAAAGATGATGCTAAAACTGTTACTGATTTTTTCACTAACGTTTTCTGCCGTTATGGTGTACCCAAGGCACTGATCAGTGACCAGGGAACTCATTTTTGTAACAGAATGATGGCACAGGTACTCAAACATTACGGAGTTCAGCATAGGATATCCACGGCCTACCATCCACAGACAAACGGTCAAGCTGAAATCTCAAACAGAGAAATCAAACGAATACTTGAGAAGATGGTTAAACCGACACGCAAGGATTGGAGCCTCAGGCTGGATGATGCGCTATGGGCGTACAGGACGGCTTTCAAAACACCAATTGGCACTTCACCATTCCGGTTGGTTTTCGGGAAAGCTTGTCACCTCCCGGTAGAAGTGGAGCATAAGGCTTACTGGGCATTGCGTGCGTGCAATCTAGACCTGGATAGCGCAGGGCGTGAACGGATGTTGGACTTAAACGAGCTGGATGAGTTGCGTGCAGACGCCTATGACAGCACGCGTGACTACAAGCTGCGCACCAAGATATATCACGATAAGTTTATTCTTCGACGTTCTTTTAATATTGGTGATAAAGTGCTGTTATTCTCATCTAGATTAAAGATCATGCCAGGGAAATTGCGAAGCAGGTGGACTGGACCATTTACAATCACAAAAATCTTTCCACATGGAGCCGTAGAACTCGAGGATGAGAAAGATCATCATCGCTTCAAGGTAAACGGCCAGCGCATTAAGAAGTATCTCTCGGGCCCTGTTCCACCAGTACAGGAATTCGACCTCTTATCACCAGGTGAGTTAGGAGAAGCTGCACCAGACCTAGCAGACGCACGCACCACAAACCACGCGCGCCAGAAGACGCGTACAAGAGGTCGCGCGGACATTGAGAAAATACCACGGCACTGACCAAATCAGGTACTGTCGAGCCAGCGACGTTAAAACCAAGGCACTTCCGGGAGGTAACCCGTGCATTCTATTGCTTCTTTATTACTTATGCATAACGTGAGGACACGTTTTTGTTTAAGTGTGGGGGGCAGTAGTATATTATCTTAGGAGTAGGAATTTTATTTTTTTTCAGGATAAATTTTTCGTTTTTTTAGTTTAAAACAAACCAAACCGAAAGTTGAACACATCTCAAGAGGTATCTGCGCGCAGAAACATTGGCGTGCGCAACCTGTGTGCGTACTCGCGCACCTGAGGTAATTTGTGCTTATATGACATATTCTGATTTTTGGTAATTTTTTCGAATTTTGTGTATCTCTTGAGTGGAATAACGAGGGATGTGGAGTTGATAGAAACGTCCTAGAGAAGCAGTCGATCGAACGAAGCTTGAGGATCGGTTGCATGGTTATGAGTATTCGTGGAGGTTGGTACTTCGCGGTCAAAGGAATAAGAGCAAGCTCAGTCACGCAGATGCCGAAGGCGAAACCCTACCAGCGTGACGAGACGGAAAAACAGACCGTCTTCGTGGAAGTTAGTTGCTCAGGAAGGGGCGCGCGGTTGCAAACGCGTGACCTGACTTGCGCGCGACTAATCAGAAGCGAGAGCGGGGCGTGGTTCCATAGCTGTTATCCGAAGGCCGTGATTGGAAGCCGTTCTAGGGAAAAATAAGGATCCGGACCAGAAAGCAGAGTATTCAATTCAAAGTGAAAGCTTACAAGGCCGAAACGATGAAAAGAAGAAATTGTGCAACAGAGATTATCAATATGTCCGAGAAACAAACAGTAAAGCGTCAAAGACGTAGAGCTCAGAAAACCCTAAGACGCGGATCAATCACGTACCAAAGAAAGCGGATACGAATAACCATGCAATCGCGAATCAAGAAGAATTCGGTGACCGGTGCTTAAGCAGGACTATCTCCCAATCATCCAAATTGATTTGCATTCCACAAGAGAGGTAACACAAGGTTAGAATCAGTTACTTAATCAGTTTAGTGTTGTAGAGTCACAATTGCGCAGGTTGTGAGAGTGGCGCACATGTGTGGCGCAGTAAGTCCAACATTCACGCGTGCAGTACACAAGAGGTAAGGAAGCCGACTTGTTCAGGGACGAACAAGAGTAAGTGTGGGGGATTTGATAGAGTGCAGTTGTACGCTATTTTATGTCCTTTACACTGCTTTTATTCTAACATATTATGGTATAAGATTACGCTTTTGGTGTAGTTTTGTATTTCAGGTCTTAAAGAAGAGTTAGAACAAAAACGCAACAAGGAGGCTGAATCTCGAGCAAAAAGATAACAAGGCAACGACAGACAAGAGGCCACTGGCGCGCGAGTGAAGGTCGCGCAGAAGACAGCAAAACGGTGACGTCAGCAGATAGCGAGATATTCGGGACGATGACGTCATCACGCGCGAGAATATTTCTAAGTTCAGTTTTTGGAGATTTAATATTTCCTAAGCTGATTTTTAGAGATATAGATGATTTCCTACAGATATCCTTGCCTAAATATTCGTGGAAACCCTAGAAGGCAAGGACTATAAATACAAAGCTTTATGGAAATCTCAGAGACACGCGTAGAAGAGCCAGACGGCTCAGAGCAGAACTCCGATCCGGCCGTGCGCGCAAGCTGTCACGCGAGACTGCCGACGCTACATACAGATTTGTCTTGTTATTTAGTTGTTTATAATTATTTTGAGATGTATTCATCAGTATGTAGCTAAACTTACTGATCGGTTTGGATTTGGATCTATGAATAATATGTTTTTGAGGTCTTGTTCTTAATTTACATGATTAAGTTTAGTATTATTATTCCGCACTCCATTGCATGATAATTAGGTTAGACAATTAAGCGAAGCCTTGCACCGCAGACTTAGTTGTAGAATCTATTATCTATTGTTAAACTATCAGAAGTACGTGACTGTGAATGATAGGAGTAACACTAGAATAGGCATAACTACCTTGACCGGATTCGTTATTGACTAGACTAGATTGAATAATAATATCATACGGACCTTGACCGGAATGTATGTGTAGGTTATTAAGCTGTGACAGGACCTTAACTTACGTGAACAGCATGTCATGTATCATTAGTGACCGAGGATAAACATAGAAATTCATAGTGATAAATCTGAACCGAGATCATCTCTTGCATAGTTAATTACATCTTCTTCACTTACTGTCTGTTTGTGCGCCAGTGGTACTTGCGCACCAGTTTCTGTCTTTTCTTCGTACTTTTTACTCACAACCCCAATTCTTAGTTTGTAGACTGAAAAGAGACTTCCACCGTTCCCTGTGGATTCGACCCCACCTTGCCAATACTATACTAGTGAGGAGAGTCGGGACAAATTTGCTGCACTCAACGACGTGCTCGTCAGTCATACAGTCGACTCATATATCATGTTCGTGAAGGCTTTAGAGGCAAACTTTGAGGTACCCTAGCACTTTGCTTCAAAGTGAAGCAAACTTGAGTTGAACTTTCAAGTGAATGTTTAATCGTTGAGTTATGCTCTATTACACTATTTGAAGTGATAATGAAGTGATTAGTCATACAATCGACTCATTTATCATGTTCGTGAAGGCTTTAAAGACGAACTTTAGAGTACACTAGCACTTTGCTTCAAAGTTAAGCAAACTTGATTCGAACTTTCAAGTGAATGATTAATCGTTGAGTTATGCTCTATTACACTATTAGAAGTGATAATGAAGTGATTAGTCATACAGTCGACTCATTTATCATGTTCGTGAAGGCTTTAAAGACGAACTTTAGAGTACACTAGCACTTTCTTCAAAGTTAAGCAAACTTGATTCGAACTTTCAAGTGAATGTTAATCGTTGAGTTATGCTCTATTACACTATTAGAAGTGATATTGAAGTGATAAGTCATACAGTCGACTCATATATCATGTTCGTGAAGGCTTTAAAGACAACTTTAGAGTACACTAGCACTTTGCTTCAAAGTGAAGCAAACTCTATTCGAAACTTTCAAGTGAATGTTTAATCATTATGTAATGCTATATTACACTATTAGAAGTGATAATGTAGTTATTATTCATACAATCGACTCATTTTTCATGTTCGTGAAGGCCTTAAAGACGAACTTTGAGTACACTAGCACTTTTCTTCAAAGTTAAGCAAACTTGATTCGAACTTTCAAGTGAATGATTAATCATTGAGTTATGCTCTATTACACTATTAGAAGTGATAATGAAGTGATTAGTCATACAGTCGACTCATTTATCATGTTTGTAAAGGCTTTAAAGATGAACTTTAGAGTACACTAAAACTTTGCTTCAAAGTGAAGCAAACTTGATTCGAACTTTCAAGTGAATGTTAATGTTGAGTTATGCTATATTACACTATTAGAAGTCATAATGAAGTGATTAGTCATACAGTCGACTCATTTATCATGTTCGTGAAGGCTTTAAAGACGAACTTTAGAGTACACTAGCACTTTGCTTCAAAGTGAAGCAAACTTGAGTCGAACTTTCAAGTGAATGTTTAATCGTTGAGTTATGCTATATTACACTATTAGAAGTGATAATGAAGTGATTAGTCATACAATCGACTCATTATCATGTTCGTGAAGGCTTTAAAGACGAACTTTAGAGTACACTAGCACTTTGCTTCAAAGTGAAGCAAACTTGATCGAACTTTCAAGTGAATGTTTAATCATTATGTAATGCTATATTACACTATTAGAAGTGATAATGTAGTGATTAGTCATACAATCGACTCATTTATCATGTTCGTGAAGGCTTTAAAGACGAACTTTAGAGTACACTAGCACTTTGCTTCAAAGTTAAGCAAACTTGATTCGAACTTTCAAGTGAATGATTAATTGTTGAGTTATGCTATTACACTATTAGAAGTGATAATGAAGTGATTAGTCATACATTCGACTCATTTATCATGTTCGTGAAGGCTTTAAAGACGAACTTTAGAGTACACTAGCACTTTGCTTCAAAGTGAAGCAAACTTGAGTCGAACTTTCAAGTGAATGTTTAATCATTGAGTTATGCTATATTACACTATTTGAAGTGATAATGAAGTGATTAGTCATACAATCGACTCATTTATCATGTTCGTGAAGGCTTTAAACACGAACTTTAGAGTACACTAGCACTTTGCTTCAAAGTGAAGCAAACTTGATTCGAACTTTCAAGTGAATGTTTAATCATTTTGTTATGCTATATTACACTATTAGAAGTGATAATGTAGTGATTAGTCATACAATCGACTCATTTATCATGTTCGTGAAGGCTTTAAAGACGAACTTTAGAGTACACTAGCACTTTGCTTCAAAGTGAAGCAAACTTGATTCGAACTTTCAAGTGAATGATTAATCGTTGAGTTAATGAAGTGATAAGTCATACAGTCGACTCATATATCATGTTCGAGAAGGCTTTAACGGCGAACTTTAGAGTACACTAGCACTTTGCTTCAAAGTGAAGCAAACTTGAGTTGAACTTTCAAGTGAATGTTTAATCATTGAGTTATGCGATATTACACTATTAGAAGTGATAATGAAGTTATTAGTCATACAATCGACTCATTTATCATGTTCGTGAAGGCTTTAAACACGAACTTTAGACTACACTAGCACTTTGCTTCAAAGTGAAGCAAACTTGATTCGAACTTTCAAGTGAATGTTTAATTGTTATGTAATGCTATATTACAATATTAGAAGTGATAATGTAGTGATTAATTTTACAATCGACTCATTTATCATGTTCGTGAAGGCTTTAAAGACGAACTTTAGAGTACCCTATTACTTTGCTTCAAAGTGAAGCAAACTTGATTCAAACTTTCAAGTGAATGTTTAATCGTTATATAATGCTATATTACACTATTAGAAGTGATAATGTAGTGATTAGTCATACAATCGACTCATTTATCATGTTCGTGAAGGCTTTAAAGACGAACTTTAGAGTACACTAGCACTTTGCTTCAAAGTCAAGCAAACTTGATTCGAACTTTCAAGTGAATGATTAATCGTTGAGTTATGCTCTACTACACTATTAGAAGTGATAATGAAGTGATCAGTCATACAGTCGACTCATTTATCATGTTCGTAAAGGCTTTAAAGACGAACTTTAGAGTACACTAGAACTTTGCTTCAAAGTGAAGCAAACTTGATTCGAACTTTCAAGTGAATGATTAATCGTTGAGTTATGCTCTATTACACTATTAGAAGTCATAATGAAGTGATAAGTCATACAGTCGACTCATTTATCATGTTCGTGAAGGCTTTAAAGACGAACTTTAGAGTACACTAGCACTTTGCTTCAAAGTGAAGCAAACTTAAGTCGAACTTTCAAGTGAATGTTTAATCATTGAGTTATGCTATATTACACTATTTGAAGTGATAATGAAGTGATTAGTCATACAATCGACTCATTTATCATGTTTGTGAAGGCTTTAAACACGAACTTTAGAGTACACTAGCACTTTGCTTCAAAGTGAAGCAAACTTGATTCGAACTTTCAAGTGAATGTTTAATCGTTATGTTATGCTATATTACACTATTAGAAGTGATAATGTAGTGATTAGTCATACAATCGACTCATTTAACATGTTCGTGAAGGCTTTAAAGACGAACTTTAGAGTACACTAGCACTTTGCTTCAAAGTTAAGCAAACTTGATTCGAACTTTCAAGTGAATGATTAATCGTTGAGTTATTCTCTATTACACTATTAGAAGTGATAATGAAGTGATAAGTCATACAGTCGAATCATATATCATGTTTGTCAAGGCTTTAAAGACGAACTTTAGAGTACACTAGCAATTTGCTTCAAAGTGAAACAAACTTGAGTTGAACTTTCAAGTGAATGTTTAATCGTTGAGTTATGCTATATTACACTATTAGAAGTGATAATGAAGTGATTAGTCATACAATCGACTCATTTATCATGTTCGTGAAGGCTTTAAACACGAACTTTAGAGTACACTAGCACTTTGCTTCAAAGTGAAGCAAACTTGATTCGAACTTTCAAGTGAATGTTTAATCGTTATGTAATGCTATATTACACTATTAGAAGTGATAATTTAGTGATTAGTCATACAATCGACTCATTTATCATGTTCGTGAAGGCTTTAAAGACGAACTTTAGAGTACACTAGCACTTTGCTTCAAAGTTAAGCAAACTTGATTCGAACTTTCAAGTGAATTATTAATCATTGAGTTATGCTCTACTACACTATTAAAAGTGATAATGAAGTGATTGGTCAAACAGTCGACTCATTTATCATGTTCGTGAAGGCTTTAGAGACGAACTTTAGAGTACACTAGAACTTTTCTTCAAAGTGAAGCAAACTTGATTCTAACTTTCAAGTGAATGTTTAATCATTATGTAATGCTATATTACACTATTAGAAGTGATAATGTAGTGATTAGTCATACAATCGACTCATTTATCATGTTCGTGAAGGCTTTAAAGACGAACTTTAGAGTACACTAGCACTTTGCTTCAAAGTTAAACAAACTTGATTCGAACTTTCAAGTGAACGATTAATTGTTGAGTTATGCTCTATTACACTATTAGAAGTGATAATGAAGTGATAAGTCATACAGTCGACTCATTTATCATGTTCGTGAAGGCTTTAAAGACGAACTTTAGAGTACACTAGCACTTTGATTCAAAGTGAAGCAAACTTGAGTTGAACATTCAAGTGAGTCTTCAATCGTTATGTAATACTATATTACAGTATTAGAAGTGATAATGAAGTGATTAGTCATACAATTGACTCATTTATCATGTTCGTGCAGACTTTAAAGACGAACTTTAGAGTACACTAGCACTTTGCTTCAAAGTGAAGCAAACTTGAGTTGAACTTTCAAGTGAATGTTTAATCATTGAGTTATGATATATTACACAATTAGAAGTGATAATGAAGTGATTAGTCATACAATCGACTCATTTATCATGTTCGTTAAGGCTTTAAACACGAACTTTAGAGTACACTAGCACTTTGCTTCAAAGTGAAGCAAACTTGATTCAAACTTTCAAGTGAATGTTTAATCATTATGTAATGCTATATTACACTATTATAAGTGATAATGTAGTGATTAGTCATACAATCGACTCATTTATCATGTTCGTAAAGGCTTTAAAGACGAACTTTAGAGTACACTAGCACTTTGCTTCAAAGTGAAGCAAACTTAATTCGAACTTTCAAGTGAATGTTTAATCGTTATATAATGCTATATTACACTATTAGAAGTGATATTGTAGTGATTAGTCATACAATCGAGTCATTTATCATGTTTGTGAAGGCTTTAAAGACGAACTTTAGAGTACACTAGCACTTTGCTTCAAAGTTAAGCAAACTTTATTCGAACTTTCAAGTTAATGATTAATCATTGAGTTATGCTCTACTACACTATTAATAGTTATAATGAAGTGATTAGTCATACACTCGACTCATTTATCATGTTCGTAAAGGCTTTAAAGACGAACTTTAGAGTACACTAGCACTTTGCTTCAAAGTGAAGCAAACTTGATTCGAACTTTCAAGTGAATGTATAATCATTATATATTACACTATTAGAAGTGATAATTTAGTGATTAGTCATACAATCGACTCATTTATCATGTTCGTGAAGGCTTTACGCTAGAACTTTGCTTCAAAGTTAAGCAAACTTGATTCGAACTTTCATGTGAATGATTAATCATTGAGTTATGCTCTATTACACTATTAGAAGTGATAATGAAGTGATAAGTCATACAGTCGACTCATTTATCATGTTCGTGAAGGCTTTAAAGACGAACTTTAGAGTACACTAGCACTTTGATTCAAAGTGAAGCAAACTTGAGTCGAACTTTCAAGTGAGTGTTCAATCATTTTGTAATGCTATATTACACTATTAGAAGTGATAATGAAGTGATTAGTCATACAATTGACTCATTTATCATGTTCGTGCAGGCTTTAAAGACGAACTTTAGAGTACACTAACACTTTGCTTCAAAGTGAAGCAAACTTGAGTTGAACTTTCAAGTGAATGTTTAATCTTTGAGTTATGCTATATTACACTATTAGAAGTGGTAATGATGTGATTAGTCATAAATCGACTCATTTATCATGTTCATGAAGGCTTTAACCAGGAACTTTAGAGTACACTAGCACTTTGCTTCAAAGTGAAGCAAACTTGATTCGAACTTTCAAGTAAATGTTTAATCGTTATGTAATGCTATATTACACTATTAGAAGTGATAATGTAGTGATTAGTCATACAATCGACTCATTTATCATGTTCGTGAAGGCTTTAAAGACGAACTTTAGAGTACACTAGCACTTTGCTTCAAAGTGAAGCAAACTTGATTCGAACTTTCAAGTGAATGATTAATTGTTGAATTATGCTCTATTACACTACTAGAAGTGATAGTGAAGTGAAAAGTCATAATGTCATCTCATCTATCATGTTCGTAAAGTTTTTTAAGATGAACTTTAGAGTACACTAGCACTTTGCTTCAAAGTTAAGCAAACTTGATTTAAACTTTCAAGTGAATGATTAATCGTAGAGTTATGCTCTATTACACTATTAGAAGTGATAATAAAGTGATAAGTCATACAGTTGACTCATTTATCATGTTCGTGAAGGCTTTAAAGACGAACTTTAGAGTACACTAGCACTTTGCTTCAAAGTGAAGCAAACTTGAGTCGAACTTTCAAGTGAGTGTCCAATCGTTATGTAATGCTATATTACACTATTAGAAGTGATAATGAAGTGATTAGTCATACAATTGACTCATTTATCATGTTCGTGCAGGCTTTAAAGACGAACTTTAGAGTACTCATTATCATAACTCAACAATTAATCATTCACTTGAAAGTTCGAATCGAGTTTGCATAACTTTGAAGCGAAGTGCTAGTGTACTCTAAAGTTCGTCTTTGAAGCCTTCACGAACATGATAAATGAGTCGATTGTATGACCAATCACTACATTATCACTTCTAATATTGTAATAGAGCATAACTCAACAATTAATCATTCACTTGAAAGTTCGAATCAAGTTTGCATAACTTTGAAGCGAAGTGCTAGTGTACTCTAAAGTTCGTCTTTGAAGCCTTCACGAACATGATAAATGAGTCGATTGTATGACCAATCACTACATTATCACTTCTAATATTGTAATATAGCATTACATAACGATTGAACACTCACTTGAAAGTTCCAATCAAGTTTGCTTCACTTTGAAGCAAAGTGCTAGTGTACTCCAAAGTTCGTGTTTAGAGCTTTTACGAACATGATAAATGAGTCGATTGTATGACTAATCACTTCACTATCGCTTCTGATAGTGTAATATAGCATAACTCAATGATTAAACATTCACTTGAAAGTTCGACTCAAGTTTGCTTCACTGTGAAGCAAAGTGCTAGTGTACTCTGAAGTTCGTCTTTAAAGCCTGCACGAACATGATAAATGAGTCGATTTTATGACTAATCACTTCATTATCACTTCTAATAGTGTAATATAGCATTACATAACGATTGAACACTCACTTGAAAGTTCGAATCAAGTTTGCTTAACTTTGCTTTAAACTTAATTAGCAAACTTGATTCGAAATTTTAAGTGAATGATTAATTGTTGAGTTATGCTCTATTACACTATTAGAAGTGATAATGAAGTGATAAGTGATAAGTCCTTTACACTGCTTAGATTCTAACATATTTCAGTATAAGATTACGCTTTTGGTGTAGTTTTGTATCTCAGGTTCAAAAGAAGTGTTAGAACAAAAGTGCAACAAGAAGGCTGAATCTCGGAGCAAAAGACAACAAGGTGACAACAAAGGACAAAAGACCACTAGGCGCGAGCAGTATGGCGCGTGTGTGCGGGTCGCGCACAGCAGAGCAAAACGATGATGTCAGCAAACATCGAAATATCCGGAGCAATGACGCCATCACGCGCAAAGAATATTTCTAAGTTCGGTTTTTGGAGATCAAATATTCCCAAAGCTGATTTTTAGAGATAAAGATGATTTCCTATAGATTTTCTTTCCTAATAATTCGTGGAAATCCTAGGACGCAAGACTATAAATACAAAGGTTCATGGAGATCACAAATATGCGCACAGAGGGGACTAAACGGCAGAGCGGAATTCAGACCTAGCCGTGCGCGCAAGCTGCCGACGCGAGACAGACGACGCGTCACTCAGATTTGTTTTGTCATTATAGTTGTTCATTATTTATGTTTGAGATGTATACATTCAGTATGAGTAGCTAACTTACTGAATTCGGTTTGGATTCAGATCTATGAATAACATGTTTTGAGGTTTTGTTCTTAATTGCATGATAAGTTTAGTATTATTATTCCAAGCTCAATTGTATGATAATTAGGTTAGACAATTAAGCGAAGCCTTGCACCGCAGACTTAGTTGTAGAATCTATTATCTATAGTTAAACTAGCTACCTTGACCGGATTCGTGGTCGACTAGACTAGATTGAGTAATAATATCATACGGACTTTGACCGGAACGTATGTGTACGTTATTAAGCTGTGACAAGACCTTAACCTGTGTGAACTTTATATCATGTATCTTTAGTAACCAGTGATAAACATTGAAATTCATAGTGAAGAATCCGAACCGAGCTCATCTTTTGCATATTTATTAACTTCTTGCGTGACTGCTTTCTGATTGTGCGCCAATATACTTGCGCGATAGTTTCTTTTCTTTTAATTGTTTTCACTTACAAACCCCAATTTTATTTGTAGATCGAAAGTTAACTTCTCACTGTTCCCTGTGGATTCGACCCCAGCTTACCAAGACTATACTAGTAGGAGAGCCGGGACAAATTTGCAGCACTCAACGACGTGCTCGTCAAATTTTGGCGCCGTTGCCGGGGAACATAGAAGTTTTATTTTCTTTCTTTTCTTTTAGTTGTTATTTACTTTTGTTTTTCTTATATAAATGTTCAAAAACAAAAAAATTAGTTACGTTTAAATTAGCTGTTGTTTTTGTTTTGTATGGAAGATAGTGGTGAGAACAGTGTAATCGGCAGAAGAAGAGAGACTCTAGACGCACCAGTGCGCAACGCCGAGAACATTTTTGCTCGCCTAAACCCAGCTGAACTTGAAGCAATCAGAAAAGAAGTACGCAGAGACTTAGAGTTCAGAATGGACGCTGAAATACAAAGGAATAACAACCTGCCCCCGAACAACATGGATGTACGTGCGCCACATCCTGTCGCGCGCGTACCTGCGCAGCCAGTGGCGCGATGCACCATCAAAGAAATGTCGGCCCCTCAAGCCGCTAACCAACCCTGGTGCATCGTGCTACCACCAAACGGTCATTTCGAGCTGCGAACTCAGCTTGTTCACTACATACCAAAGTTCCATGGTATGGCTAGTGAGAATCCAGTTAAACACGTTAGAGAGTTTGCAGCCATCTGTGAGAATATGAGGAATGGGAACGAGGACCCAGAATTGCTATAGTTGAGAGCTCATTCTCATTATGTGATTCGGCAAGGCAGTGGCTAATGGGGCTAGCACCCGGTTCGATTAGGACGTGGCTTGAGTTGCAGGAACGGTTCTTGGACAAGTTATACCCTGCGGCTAAGGTGTCACTACTCAGAAGAGAGCTAGCCACGCCGAAGCAGTTGCATGGACAGATGTTATCTGAGTATTACGAGCGGTTCAGGGAACTAGAAGCGAACTGCTACAATCATGGACTCCCGTAACATGTGCTGATCGAGAACTTCCTAAATGGACTTACTGAGATGGAACTCAGGTTTCTGAATGCTTGCGCAGGAGGCAATGTGAGGAACATGTATCCGGAGGATGTATGGAAGTTAATAGAGGACACGGCCGATCAAGTTAGATATCAGGTTTCCTCGGAGAACAACCGTGCTAGACCTCTGCATCAAGTGGATGTTACTGGAGAAATTAAGGAGTTAAGAGATATGATGCAGAAATTGATGATGAAGCAGAACGCTGATATGAGACCATGCAAATTCTGTCATGCCACAGACCATCTGACAGACGCATGCCCCTCCCTTTTTGAAGAACACGCAGATGTTAATGCAGTAAGAGGATGGAATAATGGTCAGGCTAGGCAAGGACAGCCTAGATTTGGATTAGCTGAGAACGGGTTTAGTTGGAAGAACGAACAGAATTTCCAAAAACCGTGCGCTGACTAGCGCGCGCAACCGAATGCTCCCACTGGCGCACGACCTTACGCGCCAGCTGCTTCCTATAACCCACCACACAGACGCGCTAAAGGGCCAACGCAGAACCCTCAGCCACCCAAGAGGTCAAGGAAATTGTGGGTTAGTTGGCCGAGACTGTGCGAAAGAATGAAGAGCAGAACGACAAAAGGTTTAAACTAATAGAGAATCAGCTCACCCAGATTGCCACTGCCGTGAACGAGTTGAAGGCTAGTGATGGCAATCTGCCCTCTCAGGTTATTCAGAACCCGAAAGGAAGTATCAACATGGTTCAGATGGACGCGCCACAACCAGACAGTACTAGCGCACCAGTTGATACCCGCGCTACTGATGGCGCAGCAGAGCTGAATACAGAATTAGTTATCGCACCAGTCTTCACAAGCATGAACCCTGACACATCAGAGCAGAACGAGGAAATCATGTTGAATGATTTCCAGGCAAGCTTGAAGTTATGTTTGGCTCCGGATCTACCCGAGAAACTTGCTGATCCAGGAACCTTCACTATTCCATGCACCATTGGAGATACGTTTGCTAGTGAATGCATGCTAGACCTCGGTAAATTTGCTACCTTATTCGTTGTATTCCGCATCATCTATGGGACCTCTAGAGCCCACTGATATTGGTCTCTTACTTGCGGACAACTGACGAGCACATCGTTGAGTGCTGCAAATTTGTCCCTGCTCTCCTACTAGTATAGTCTTGGTAAGCTGGGGTCGAATCCACAGGGAACGGTGAGAAGTTAACTTTTGATCTACAACTAAAACTGGGGTTTGTAAGTGAAAGTATTGAAAAGAAAAGAAAACTGCCGCGCAAGTATAACTGGCGCACAATTAGAAAGCAGTCACGCAAGAAGTTAATAAATATGCAAAAGATGAGCTCGGTTCAGATTCTTCACTATAAATTTCCATGTTTATCATTGGTTACTAAAGATACATGATATAATGTTCACGTAGGTTAAGGTCCTGTCACAGCTTAATAACCTACACATACATTTTAGTCAAAGTCTGTATGATATTATTACTCAATCTAGTCTAGTCAACCACGAATCTGGTCAAGGTAGCTATCGACTATTCTAGTGTCACTCCTATTATTCTCAGTCACGTACCTCTGATAGTTTAACTATAGATAACAGATTCTACAACTAAGTCTGCGGTGCAAGGCTTCGCTTAATTGTCTAACCTAATTATCATGCAATTGAGCTTGGAAGAATAATACTAGACTTGTCATGCAATTAAGAACAAAACCTCAAAATATGTTATTCATAGATCTGAATCCAAACCGAATTCAGTAAGTTAGCTACTCATACTGAATGTATACATCTCAGTAATAAATATTGAACAACTATAATGACAGACCAAATCTGTGTGATGCGTCGTATGGCCCGCGTCGGCAGCTGCGCGCACGGCTAGTTCTAAATTCCGCTCTGAGCCGTTTGGTCCCCTCTGCGCGCACGGTCTCGCCTCTAGGGCGGATGGATGGCTACATGTCTCTAGCTTTGTATTTATATGCTTCATCTAGGGTTCCTAAATTCAAACTAGGAAAGAGATAAACTTTGATTTCTAAAATAGATAATCTTAGATTTCTAAGTTAAATAATCTTAGATTCCTAAGTTCAAACTAGGAAATAGATAATCTTAGATTTCTAAGTTCCAACTAGGAAATAGATAATCTTAGATTTCTATCTTTATCCCTAAAATCTCGCATAAAATATATTCTGCAGTTTGTAGTGGCACTGTCTCTTCTTACAACTCGTTTTTGACTATCTTCCATTACGAATCTCAAGTTGAAGTAAAGTAGAGAGTTGTAGCCCTTTGAGCCAAGTTTTCATCCATATAAAGTTCGTTTCCATCCGATCAGTAAATCATTCTCGGCATCCTTACAAAGCAGCTAAGGTCGAAACTGCTTTTTCCGGTATAATGCTCTAATGTATGGCCTTTTAGCTCGTTTTCAACTTGTGCTCCACTTATTCCCTAAAATATAAAGCTACACAAAAAGTGTAATCTTATACGAGAAAATATACAAAAAAGCATAGTGTAAAGGACATAAAATATCATATAAAAGTGTCTTATCAAATCCCCCACACTTACTCTTGTTCGTCCCTGAACAAGCCGGCTTCCTTACCTCTTGTGTAATGTAAGCGTGATTACTGGACTTACTGCGCCACTCACATAACCTGCGCAACTGTGACTATACAACACAAAACTAATTTAAGTAATTAATTCAAACTTTGTTTTACCTTTCTTGTGGAATGCATACCAATTCGGATGATTGGGAGATAGTCATGTTTAAGCACCGGTCACCGAATTCTTCTTGATTTGCAATTGTATAGTTATTCGTGTTCGCATTCTCTGGTACGTGATTGATCCACGTCCTTAGGGTTTTCGAGCTTTACGTCTTTGACGCTTCACTTTGTTTCTCGGACAATTTGATACACACTTGTTGTACGGTTTCTTCTTTTCATTGTTTCGGCCTTTTGAGCTTTAACTTTGAATTGAATACTTTCTGGTCCGGATCTCATTCTTCCCTAGAACGGTTTCCAATCATGGCCTTCGGATAGCAGCTACGGAACCACGCCCCGCACTCGCTTTTGACCAGTCGCGCGCAAGTCAGGTCACGCGTTTGCAACCGCGCGCCCCTTCCTGAGCGACTATCTTTAGCGAAGACGGTCTGTTTTCCCATCTTGTCACGCCATTAGGGTTTCGCCTTCGGCATCTGCGTGACTGAGCTTACTCTCTAACCTTTGATCGCGAAGTACCAACCTCCACGAATACTCATAATCATACAACCGCTCCTCAAGTTTGGTTCGGTTGACTGCTTCTCTAGGACGTTTCTATCAGCTCCACATCCCTCTTTATTCCACTCAAGAGAACACACAAAATTCGAAAAAATTATCAAAAAATCAGATTATGTTGTATATGCACAAATTTATGCATGTGCGCGAGTAACTGACGAGCACGTCGTTGAGTGCTGCAAATTTGTCCCGACTCTCCTCACTAGTATAGTATTGGCAAGCTGGGGTCGAATCCACAGGGAACGGTGGAAGTCTCTTTTCAACTACAAACTAAGATTGGGTTGTGCGTGAGTTTTAAAGAAAGAAAGAAAAACTGCTGCGCAAGTACAACTGGCGCACACACAGACAGCAAGTATGAAAGACGCAAACAAATATGCAAAAGATGAATCCGGTTCAGATTCTTCACTATGAACTCTATGTTTTATCCTTGGTCACTAAAGGCACATGATATAATTGTCCACGTAGATTAAGGTCCTGTCACAGCTTAATAACCTACACATACATTCCGGTCAAGGTTTGTATGATATTACTACTCAATCTAGTCTAGTCAATAACGAATCCGGTCAAGGTAGTTACTGCCTATTCTAGTGTTACTCCTATCATTCACAGTCACGTACTTCTGATAGTTTAACTATAGATACTAGATTCTACAACTAAGTCTGCGGTGCAAGGCTTCGCTTCATTGTCGAACCTAATTATCATGCAATGGAGTTCGGAATAATAATACTAAACATAATCATGTAAATTAAGAACAAGACCTCAAAACATAATGTTCATAAGTCAAAGTCTAAACTGATAAAGCAAGTTAGCTAGACATGCTTTTATTAAACATCTCAAAGTCTGTATAATAAACAACAATAGTAAAACAAAGAAAACTCAGCGTAGGTTGTCAATCTGCGCGTCGGTCCCTTGCTGCGCGTCACTTCGTCACTCGCTCTGGCCCTGTGCGTCTCTTCTAGCTTGATTTGGCCGGACGGCCCGGAGGCTGGTGTATGGTGGTGTCTTGCACATCCTCAAGCTTTGTATTTATATGCAAGCTTCTAGGGTTTCTAAGTTCAAAATAGGAAAGATATAATCTTTGATTTCCATGTTTATCCCTAAAATCTCGCATAAAATATATTCTGCGCGTTGCTGGCATCATCTCCGCGTTTTCTGACGTCATCATCTCTGGTGCGTGACTTGTCAGTCGCGCGACTTGTCTTGCGCACGACCGACTGGCGAGCGACCGACTGGTGCGCGACCCACTGGCGAGCGACCGACAGGCGCGTGACCGACTCACTTGTGAGCGACTGGTGCGCGACCGACTCAATTGTGAGTGACTGGCGCGTGACCGACTCACTTGTGAGCGACTGGTGCGTGACCGACTCACTTGTGAGCGACTAGGGTTGCGCACCTGAGTTCTGCTCGGGCCTTTACAATTCTTTCTTCTTTGTTTCTTGCTGCGAAATAAGCTTCTAAACGTCTATCTTTAATGCATATTCATCCTTAGCTCATAAAATCTCCTGAAATACAAAACTACACCAAAAGCGTAATCTTATACTGAAATGTGTTAGAAACTCTGATCCGCTCTCTAACTGAACCCATTCTCAGCAGCAAACATCTCTTTTATGGTGCGGTTAACTACTAGTTGTGCAGGAACGCGCGCGACATGTGGTGGCGAGCGAGCATCAACGTTATTTTGAATCTAGACCTTATTCCTCAATGCCGCATCGGCCATGCTTTGCTCCAAATCTCTCTGAACCTCCCTTCTAATAGCATCCAACTCTGCGGGGTTCAGTCGAGCAAACAAATTCTCGGCATTGCACGCTGGCGCGTCTGGTGTGTTATCCATGCGTATGCCGATTACGCTGTTCTCACTAATAGCTTCCATACAAGACAAAAACAACAACTAAATTAAGGGTAACTAATTTTTTTGGATTTTTGTATAAGAAACAGAAAGTAAATAACAAACTAAATACAAAAGAAAAGAAAAAAAACTTCTCTAGCGCATTCCCCGGCAACGGCGCCAAAATTTGACGAGCACGTCGTTGAGTGCTGCAAATTTGTCCCGGCTCTCCTACTAGTATAGTCTTGGTAAGCTGGGGTCGAATCCACAGGGAACGGTGAGAAGTTAACTTTCAATCTACAACTAAAACTGGGGTTTGTAAGTGAAAGTATTGAAAAGAAAACTGTCGCGCAAGTATAACTAGCGCACAATTAGAAAGCAGTCACGCAAGAAGTTAATAAATATGCAAAAGATGAGCTCGGTTCAGATTCTTCACTATGAATTTCCATGTTTATCATTGGTTACTAAAGATACATGATATAATGTTCACGTAGGTTAAGGTCCTGTCACAGCTTAATAACCTACACATACATTCCGGTCAAAGTCTGTATGATATTATTACTCAATCTAGTCTAGTCAACCACGAATCCGGTCAAGGTAGCTGATAAGTGTGCAAATTCGCAAGTATTTGTACACTCCTTATGCTTGATTCTTGCTAGTTTTCGATTATTTTGTGAAGAATTTGATACTCTTTTGTGTTTTATGCAGATTTTATTCAAAGTTTATCAAAGAGAGTACAAAGCACAAAATGGAGCAAAATGGATGAAAGTTCAAGTCAAGTGCTCAAGAGCAAAATCTACTCTCCCGAGCAAACACCAAAGCCAACAGAGCAAGTCCCAGAGAGTGGCGAGCAAACTTACTCAGCCGAGGAAATTGACCAAAGATGGCCAAAGATCACTTCGGCCGAGCAGAAATTCCCACACAGAATCTACCCGTTCGACCAAGTATGCAAGCCCCCCTCGGATGATGCACAACCTGATCTGCTCGGCCATGGAAGTTCTGCTCGGCCGACCAGAGCAGGGGATCATACATGAAGAGATCAAAGGAGTTCTGCTCGGTCGAGGACAAAGCTGCTCAGCCCAGGAGTTATCAAGAGTCGATACAATAATTCTCAGTGATTTTTACTCAGGCTGAGTAGAAATCTGCTCGGGTGGACCAAGAGGAGCTATGCCGAGTAGAAGTTTGTCTGTCGAGGACCAAAACTGCACCATGTCGATGTCTGCTCGGGCCAGAAGAAAACAAGTCGGCCGAGCAGATTTTGCCCCAATTATTCTGCTCGGCCGAGGTCAAACTTGCTAGGGAGAGGACTGCTGAGTATAAAAACTTTTTGGACATTTAAAACTCGAGGCCTTGACTTCGAAACTCGACTCCAAACCCTAGAAATCCGATTTTTGAAGATCAAGAGCTTTTGTGTTCAATTGAAGGCTTAGGATTGAAGATCAAGCATCAACCTCTACATTTCTACTCTAGTTTGCAATTTAATTTCATGTTTTCATACATTTCCATTGTTGTTTCCTTCTTAGTTAGCATGAGTAGTGAGTAGTGATTGGTTAGGGATCCTATGGATCCCTAGGTTGCATGCATGTATTTGGATGATGATTAATTTGTTATGCAATGAATTTTGATATGAATTTTGTGTATTGGCTACATCTATTAAATGTTGCACATTAAGTGTTTGTTAAAATGCTTAAGTGTAATTAATTGAACCTAATCAATGATATATGCAATGAAAGTTGATATAAGTTGATTAGATTAGCCTTGCATGAATAATCTACCTTGATCTTGACATGAAAGTGTAGGATTGATGTGATGACTAGTTTACTTGATCTAGGTTATGGTAACTCTTCCAAATATTGAAAGATTGAGGAAGAGTCCATTACCTAAGGAGAGCCAACATATTGAAAGATTGAGGCCTCCATTTGATGAACCTCTTAGTCCTAACATGCAATGAAAGTTGACTTAGGATTAATGTTCATAAATAAACTAGTCTAATCATTCTATTCATTAATTGTTGCATGATTGATTGTCATCACCTTATATGCTATAGCCTAGGGTCCATAGATCCTTATCACTTTAGTTTGCATTTAATCTTAAAATATCACAACTCTTACAATTCCCCCAAACCTTTTATTTAGGCAAATCTTAAGTAGTAAAAACTAGTTAATCAATTCTAACTCATCTCTAGGGATTCGACTCTAGGTCTCCTAGATATATAAATTTTGTTTGCCGTGTTAGGACATTAAAACTTCCACTATAATACACACGTCAAAATGGCGCCGTTGCCGGGGATGAGTTCTAGGATTGTTAGCTAGTTTGTATTACTTTTGTTTGCTTAATTCACTCTATTTTTTTTTTTAGTTGTTGTAATAGCTTGTTGGAGTGTGATATCTTGCTTGTTTTGTGATATTCTTTATCTACCTTGCTTTCTCTTGATTGCTTGATAGGTGAATGTAGACAAGACTTAAAGCAAGAGGAGCACAAAAGCGAGTTCTTACATCAACCATCACCCATCTCCCTCAACCGCCTTCATTTACTTAGAACCCTTACACCATTCCCTTATTTCAAGATGTGGAATTCACATAGGGAATGTGACATTTGCCATAACTTTGGCCATGATGAATACTCTTGTCCATATGATCAAAGAAGTACTTATGGAGATTATCATGAAGATATGGACTACATGGGATATGAAGAAGATGAATATGTTCCTCAATCCGAATTCTATACCTATAGGAACACAAATTCCCATGAAGAGTATGAGGATTACCATCCACCCTATTCACCTTATGATTACATTGAAGAAGTGCCACCACAAGCTCAACAAAGTCAAAGCCAAGAAGAAACCGCTCTTCTTGCATTAATGGCACAAATGGCCGCGACACAAGCTCAACAACAAAAGATGCTTGAGACACAACAAAAGGATAATTTACTCATTTTTGAAAAATGGAACAAATATTCAATGATCAATATGAGTACACCTTGGAGCTCGAAAGACAACTAGCACAACAAGCTCGTCCATCAACTTTTCAAGAGGAGTTTCCTTCAAATCTAGAAGACAAAGAACAAGTGGAATCACACCAATTTGTTGATTACTTTGTCCAAGGCCCTAGTGATCCTCAACAAGAACAACCTTCAAAGGTTGTAAAGGAGCCTCAACAAGTGCTACAAGAAATAATGCCACTAATAGAAGAGGAGGAAGAGGTTCCTACAAAGAAAAAGAGGTCTTATGAGCAAATTCCGGATGAAGAGAAAAAGCTACCTCTTCCTAAGCTTGAAGTGTGCAAAGTTGATATAGCTACGGACTTCGTTATGCCTAAATGGTTCTTTGAAGAGGAAGAAGTAAATGAAGTTATCTTGCCTATACTTAGGGTAAATATCCCCTCAAAGAAAAGAAGGAAAATGCGAAGAAAGGGAAGAAGGCGTGAGAGTCCAAGAGCTAGGAAAAGAGCTAAGAAATCAAAAGATATGTCTAAGGTGAAGGATGGCTTTGTTGGAGGCAAATATAATCATGTGAAGAGTCAAAAACAAAAGCCTCCAACAAAAGAGAAGCTTAATGGGAAGTCGGCGCGACAAATGCAATTTCCAAAGCGTGGCAACCCATCACTCACTCCTTACAAAGATGTGAGGAGTCCTTGAATATTTATTTGCACCGCTTAGTGAGGGATCCTAGCAAAGGACTCACTAAGTGTGTTTCTTGGAATGGAAAAGCCTCGGCTACGTCTTAGCCAAGACGTTAAACTAGGCTAGTAAGTGTCGTGCCCCTGCTCTTAATTTGCTTGAATGATTGATTGTTTGATTGATGGTTTGATTGAGTGATTGTGCTTGCTCTACGGTGCTATAGATCTTGATTGTTTGCTTGATTGGAATATCACTTAGCTTGCATTACTTTTTGTGTAAAATATGATTTGAGCTAAGTGTGGGGCGATTTCTTGCCTAGGAGGTGTAATTTTTAGATGTGCCTAGGACTTGAGTTTTGCGTGAAATTTCACTTTAAGGCATAAGTTTCAATATATCCTAAACCCTCCTAGGCCGAGCAACATATCCCTTAGCCGAGCAAACCAAGAATTTCAAGCCAAGAAGAAGCAATAAAATTTGCCCTGGCCGAGCAGCCTGTTTCAGTCGGCCGAGCAGATTTCCTGATCAAAAAATAATCAAAGTCCAGAAATCTGCTCCCCGGGTAATTTCCCGTCGGCCGAGCAGAGTATCAAATTTTGATATCTAAAAAGTCAGTGAATTTTGGTCGGGCCGAGCAGATTTATTCCTTTGCCGAGCAGATATCAAGACTTAGAAAAATTCAAAAAGAGCAACTTTGTGAACCTTGGGCGACGCCGTTTTGCTCGGCAGACAAAGATCAAAGAAGGAAAGATTAATGTTGCTCGGCCGAGCAACATCCAAGAACAAAATTTACTCTGCCGACCAGAGTTACTCACATCTTCCCGAGGAGATGCACACCATGCTTATGCTTGCTTTCGTGCTTGTTTCACTCTTGCTAATATTTTGTGATGTATTATCTTATGAGTTGAGCTTGCTACTCTTTTGTGTGTTTCCTTTGATGTTATTCAAATTTTATGTTTATTGTTATCTTGGATGTTCTATAAGATTGAATAACTTCTCATCTCATCTTATATGTTTGGTTTGGCCTATGTTATGGATTGTTTCACAAGCTCTATACATTTCACTTTCTTGATATCCTTACGAGTTTAGGTTTATGCCAAAGCCAAACATGCATGAAAAGCAATAGGAATAGCACTTGGAGCAAGCATGGATGCATACTAGTCATCCTTCACATGAGAGAAGTTTCTTGATCCCTCTCTTATGCTTTACTTGAGTGCTTAGGGACTAAGCAAATTTTAAAGTGTGGGGTGGGGTAGTACGCATGACATACTTTTAATTTTTCATTTCATCAATCATTCAATCGTTGATCATTCTAGAGCATTGACACTTGTTTGACATATCACTTTCATCCTAAATTTTTGAAGAAAACTTGAAAATATGTTTTCTAAGTTTAAGAATACACTTGCGAATTGACTTGTGATTGTGGTTTGTGAAGTTTTCTCGTTGATCATAATGATTTAAGATGATTGAAGTTCTTAACTATTGCAACGTTCTCATGAATTGACATCTATACTAGCTTGAATCATTTGATATTAACATGCTCTTTCTTTGCATAATGAATAAGGAGGATAAGGTAGCATATACAAAAAAATCATGAAGTGTCATAGAGTTTCTTGCTTGCTCTTAGGTGACTTTAGTTTAAATTTCATAGCTTATGTATTGACTTTGCTTGCCTATGTGCATGATTCTTGCTAATTAGACATATTGTCAGGTTTAAAGTGTGGGGTTGACACCAAAAGCTTACTCAGTAGAAAAGAGAAAAAAAAGAAGAGAAATAGTTATTCAAGTGCCGGGTTAGGAAGGTAATTTCCCCCTCGAAAGTACTTGAATAGCAAAAAAAATTGTTCTGAAGAAAAAAATAAAAGAGAAGCTAGAATGTAATTCCCATTAACTCTTGACTTTATGCCTTTCTTGCATTTTTAGCATGTTTTCAAGTTTTGTCTATGCATTTGCGTGATTGATTGGATTAAAGGATGATCTTTTGCATTATATGCATAAGCAAGTAAGAATTCTATGCATGATTCATCATTTTGATCGTCTAAAACTTGAGAATGAGTTTAAGTCATGAGCTTATGGACTTGCCCTAGCAAGCATAAGTGATTGACTAGATGATCCATTATGTGTGCTAAACTCCCCTTTATGATTTATGCATTGAAATGTAGTAAAACGGTGAATTTGATGATTGCTAGTTAAGATGTCAAGGCTTTGATTGTTTGCACATGAAGAATGACATGATTTTTGATCAATTATGTGATATGAGTAAATTCCGCAATTCCATACATTATTGAGCATTGAAATGATCAATTCTTGCTTAGCAAACACTTAGTTGATATGCATTGTATAATGGATGATTGTGAACGGGATTTGTGAGTACTCCCTCTTGGAAAACTCTCACGAGACTACAACTCGTCCCCTAGGGCAGCCTAGAGGTTTAAAGGCTTGATGCATATGCTAAATGCATCCGTGATTCCTACGAAAGTGAGTTAGGAGTAGTTTATAGCTTGCATTTCATTTCTTAGGTTTATAACTTTCACTTGGTGCTTGATTTTCACTCTCATATGCATTGATTGATCTTTGAAATCTTTATGAGTCTTATCTTGCATGATTTGCTCTATTCATACTAACTTGTTCGGGATGAACAAGAATTAAGTGTGGGGTGTTTGATAAGTGTGCAAATTCGCAAGTATTTGTACACTCCTTATGCTTGATTCTTGCTAGTTTTCGATTATTTTGTGAAGAATTTGCTATTCTTTTGTGTTTTATGCAGATTTTATTCAAAGTTTATCAAAGAGAGTACAAAACACAAAATGGAGCAAAATGGATGAAAGTTCAAGTCAAGTGCTCAAGAGCAAAATCTACTCTCCCGAGCAAACACCAAAGCCAACAGAGCAAGTCCCAGAGAGTGGCGAGCAAACTTACTCAGCCGAGGAAATTGACCAAAGATGGCCAAAGATCACTTCGGCCGAGCAGAAATTCCCACACAGAATCTGCTCGGTTGACCAAGAATGCAAGCCCCCCTCGGATGATGCACAACCTGATCTGCTCTGCCATGGAAGTTCTGCTCGGCCGACCAAAGCAGGGCATCATACATGAAGAGATCAAAGGAGTTCTGCTCGATCGAAGACAAAGCTGCTCGGCCCAGGAGTTATCAAGAGTCGATACAATAATTCTCAGTGATTTTTACTCGGGCTGAGTAGAAATCTGCTCGGGTGGACCAAGAGGAGCTCTGCCGAGCAGAAGTTAGTCTGCCGAGGACCAAAACTGCACCATGTCCAAGTCTGGTCGGGCCAGAAGAAAACAAGTCGGCCGACCAGATTTTGCCCCAATTATTCTGCTCGGCCGAGGTCAAACTTGCTAGGGAGAGGACTGCCGAGTATAAAAACCTTTTGGACATTTAAAACTCGAGGCCTTGACTTCGAAACTCGACTCCAAACCCTAGAAATCCGATTTTTGAAGATCAAGAGCTTTTGTGTCCAATTGAAGGCTTAGGATTGAAGATCAAGCATCAACCTCTACATTTCTACTCTAGTTTGCAATTTAATTTCATGTTTTCATACATTTCCATTGTTGTTTCCTTCTTAGTTAGCATGAGTAGTGAGTAGTGATTGGTTAGGGATCCATGTATCCCTAGGTTGCATGCATGTATTTGGATGATGATTAATTTGTTATGCAATGAATTTTGATATGAATTTTGTGTAATGGCTACATCTATTAAATGTTGCACATTAAGTGTTTGTTAAAATGCTTAAGTGTAATTAATTGAACCTATTTAATGACATATGCAATGAAAGTTGATATTAAGTTGATTAGATAGCCTTGCATGAATAATCTACCTTGATCTTGACATGAAAGTATAGGATTGAGTTAGATGACTAGTTTACTTGATCTAGGTTACGGTAACTCTTCCAACATATTGAAAGATTGAGGAAGAGTCCATTACCTAAGGGAGAGCCAACATATTGAAAATTGAGGCCTCCATTTAGATGAACCTCTTAGTCCTAACATGCAATGAAAGTTGAACTTAGGATTAATGTTCATAAATAAACTAGTCTAATCAAATTCTATTCATTAAGTGTTGCATGATTGATTGTCATCACCTTATATGCTATAGCCTAGGGTCCATAGATCCTTAATCTCTTTTAGTTTGCATATTAATCTTTGAAAATATCACAATCTCTTACCAATTCCCCCAAACTCTTATGTTAGGCAAATCATTAAGTAGTAAAAACTAGTTAATCAATTCTAACTCATCTCTAGGGGTTCGACTCTAGGTCTCCTAGATAAATAAATTTTGTTTGCCGTATTAGGATTTAAAATCTCCACTATAATACACACGTCAGTAGCTATCGACTATTCTAGTGTCACTCCTATCATTCAAAGTCACGTACCTCTGATAGTTTAACTATAGATAACAGATTCTACAACTAAGTCTGCGGTGCAAGGCTTCGCTTAATTGTCTAACCTAATTATCATGCAATTGAGCTTGGAATAATAATACTAAACTTGTCATCCAATTAAGAACAAAAACCTCAAAACATGTTATTCATAGACCTGAATCCAAACCGAATTCAGTAAGTTAGCTACTCATACTGAATGTATACATCTCAGGAATAAATAATGAACAACTATAATGACAAAGCAAATCTGTGTGACGCGTCGTCTGGCTCGCCCAAGTGGTTGCGCGCACGGCTAGTTCTGAATTCCGCTCTGAGCCGTTTGGTCCCCTCTACGCGCACGGTCTCGCCTCTAGGGCGGATGGATGGCTGCATGTCTCTTGCTTTGTATTTATATGCTTCATCTAGGGTTCAAAATTCAAACTAGGAAAGAGATAATCTTTGATTTCTAAAATAGATAATCTTAGATTTCTAAAATAGATAATCTTAGATTTCTAAGTTAGATAATCTTAGATTCCTAAGTTCAAACTAGGAAATAGATAATCTTAGATTTCTAAGTTCCAACTAGGAAATAGATAATCGTAGATTTCTAAGTTCCAAATAGGAAATAGATAATCTTAGATTTCTATCTTTATCCCTAAAATCTCGTATAAAATATATTCTGCAGTTTGCAGTGACATTGTCTCTTCTTACAACTCGTTTTTGACTATCTTCCATTATGAATCTGAAGTTGAAGTAAACTAGAGAGTTGTAGCCCTTTGAGTCAGCTTTTCATCCATATATAGTGACATTACAAGATAAGAAACGAAAAATCAGATTAGATGTCATAAACTGAATCAGATTATCTGAAGAACCGATAGTCGAAACCCAAGTCAAGTTCAGAGACAAAACTGCCACATCTAGACCGACGCACTCTGCGATGTTGCGCGCCAACCAGAAGATTATACCTATGGCGCACCAGAACAACATAAAGACTAAACCACCTGACAAGAGGAGCAGAGAGCGAGGTAGGGAGCAGTATGATACTTGGGACCAGCACAGGAATGCGGAGAAGGTGTGCAGGATGGTGCTACAAAACAGAGCTGCACAACTCAAGGACGCGCGAGAGTTAATGTTTAATCGTTATGTAATGCTATATTACACTATTAGAAGTGATAAAGTAGTGATTAGTCATACAATCGACTCATTTATCATGTTTAAAGGCTTTAAAGACGAACTTTAGAGTACACTTGCACTTTGCTTCAAAGTTAAGCAAACTAGATTCGAACTTTCAAGTGAATGATTAATCGTTGAGTTATGCTCTATTACACTATTAGAAGTGATAATGATGTGATAAGTCATACAGTCGACTCATTTATCATGTTCGTGAAGGCTTTAAAGACGAACTTTAGAGTACACTAGCACTTTGCTTCAAAGTGAAGCAAACTTGAGTCGAACTTTCAAGTGAATGTTTAATCGTTGAGTTATGCTATATTACACTATTAGAAGTGATAATGAAGTGATTAGTCATACAATCAACTCATATATCATGTTCAGAAAGGCTTTAAAGACGAACTTTAGAGTACACTAGCACATTGCTTCAAAGTGAAGCAAACTTGATTCAAACTTTCAAGTCAATGATTAATCGTTGAGTTATGCTATATTAATCTATTAGAAGTGATAATGAAGTGATAAGTCATAGAGTTGACTCATTTATCATGTTCGTGAAGGCTTTAAAGACGAACTTTAGAGTACACTAGCACTTTGCTTCAAAGTTAAGCAAACCTTATTCGAACTTTCAAGTGAATGATTAATCATTGAGTTATGCTCTATTACACTATTAGAAGTGATAATGAAGTGATAAGTCATACAGTCGATTCATTTATCATGTTCGTGAAGGCTTTAAAGACGAACTTTAGAGTACACTTGCACTTTGCTTCAAAGTGAAGCAAACTTGAGTCGAACTTTCAAGTGAATGTTTAATCATTGAGTTATGCTATATTACACTATTAGAAGTGATAATGAAGTGATTAGTCATACAATCAACTCATTTATCATGTTCGTGAAGGCTTTAAACACGAACTTTAGAGTACACTAGCACTTTGCTTCAAAGTGAAGCAAACTTGAGTCGAACTTTCAAGTGATTTTTCAATCGT
The DNA here is from genome assembly GCA_006409495.1 of Sedum album. Classification (NCBI taxonomy): domain Eukaryota; kingdom Viridiplantae; phylum Streptophyta; class Magnoliopsida; order Saxifragales; family Crassulaceae; genus Sedum; species Sedum album. Next base: position 7,623 of record QZGG01001087.1, on the reverse strand, counting down.
TATGTAATGCTATATTACACTATTAGAAGTAATAATGAAGTGATTAGTCATACAGTCGACTCATTTATCATGTTCGTGCAGGCTTTAAAGACGAACTTTAGAGTACACTAGCACTTGCTTCGAAGTGAAGCAAACTTGAGTCGAACTTTCAAGTGAATGTTTAATCGTTATGTAATGCTATATTACACTATTAAACGTGATACTGTAGTGATTAGTCATACAATCGACTCATTTATCATGTTCGTGAAGGCTTTAAAGACGAACTTTAGAGTACACTAGCACTTTGCTTCAAAGGGAAGCATACTTGAGTCAAACTTTCAAGTGAATGTTTAATCGTTGAGTTATACTATATTACACTATTAGAAGTGATAATGAAGTGATTAGTCATACAATCGACTCATTTATCATGTTCGTGAAGGCTTTAAACACGAACTTTAGAGTACACTAGCACTTTGCTTCAAAGTGAAGCAAACTTGATTCAACTTTCAAGTGAATGTTTAATCGTTATGTAATGCTATATTACACTATTAAACGTGATACTGTAGTGATTAGTCATACAATCGACTCATTTATCATGTTCGTGAAGGCTTTAAAGACGAACTTTAGAGTACACTAGCACTTTGCTTCAAAGTGAAGCATACTTGAGTCGAACTTTCAAGTGAATGTTTAATCGTTGAGTTATGCTATATTACACTATTAGAAGTGATAATGAAGTGATTAGTCATACAATCGACTCATTTATCATGTTCGTGAAGGCTTTAAACACGAACTTTAGAGTACACTAGCACTTTGCTTCAAAGTGAAGCAAACTTGAGTCAACTTTCAAGTGAATGTTTAATCGTTATGTAATGCTATATTACACTATTAGAAGTGATACTGAAGTGATTAGTCATACAATCGACTCATTTATCATGTTCGTGAAGGCTTTAAAGACGAACTTTAGAGTACACTAGCACTTTGCTTCAAAGGGAAGCAAACTTGAGTCAAACTTTCAAGTGAATGTTTAATCGTTGAGTTATGCTATATTACACTATTAGAAGTGATAATGAAGTGATTAGTCATACAATCGACTCATTTATCATGTTCGTGAAGGCTTTAAAGACGAACTTTAGAGTACACTAGCACTTTGCTTCAAAGTGAAGCAAACTTGAGTCGAACTTTCAAGTGAATGTTTAATCATTGAGTTATGCTATATTACACTATTAGAAGTGATAATGAAGTGATTAGTCATACAATCAACTCATTTATCATGTTCGTGAAGGCTTTAAACACGAACTTTAGAGTACACTAGCACTTTGCTTCAAAGTGAAGCAAACTTGAGTCGAACTTTCAAGTGAAGTGTTCAATCGTTATGTATGCTATATTACACTATTAGAAGTATTAATGAAGTGATTAGTCATACAATCGACTCATTTATCATGTTCGTGAAGGCTTTAAACACGAACTTTAGAGTACACTAGCACTTTGCTTCAAAGTGAAGCAAACTTGATTCAACTTTCAAGTGAATGTTTAATCGTTTGTAATGCTATATTACACTATTAATAGTGATACTGTAGTGATTAGTCATACAATCGACTCATTTATCATGTTCGTGAAGGCTTTAAAGACGAACTTTAGAGTACACTAGCACTTTGCTTCAAAGTGAAGCAAACTTGAGTCGAACTTTCAAGTGAATGTTTAGTCATTGAGTTATGCTATATTACACTATTAGAAGTGATAATGAAGTTATAGTCATACAGTCGACTCATTTCTCATGTTCGTGAAGGCTTTAAACACAAACTTTAGAGTACACTAGCACTCTGCTTCTAAGTGAAGCAAACTTGAGTTGAACTTTCAAGTGAATGATTAATTGTTGAGTTATGCTCTATTACACTATTAGCAGTGATAATGAAGTGATTAGTCATACAATCGACTCATTTATCATGTTCGTAAAGGCATTAAACACAAACTTTAGAGTACACTAGCACTTTGCTTCAAAGTGAAGCAAACTTGATTCGAACTTTCAGGTGAATGTTTAATCGTTATATGATGCTATATTACACTATTAGAAGTGATAATGTAGTGATTAGTCATACAATCGACTCATTTATCATGTTCGTAAAGGTTTTAAAGACGAACTTTAGAATACACTAGCACTTTGCTTCAAAGTTAAGCAAACTTGATTCAAACTTTCAAGTGAATGATTAATCGTTGAGTTATGCTCTATTACACTATTAGAAGTGATAATGAAGTGGTAAGTCATACAGTCGACTTATTTATCATGTTCGTGAAGGCTTTAAAGAAGAACTTTAGAGTACTCTAGCACTTTGCTTCAAAGTGAAGCAAACTCGAGTCGAACTTTCAAGTGAATGTTTAATCGATGAGTTATGCTATAATACACTGTTATAAGTGATAATTAAGTGATAAGTCATATAGTCGACTCATTTATCATGTTCGTGAAGGCTTTAAACACAAACTTTAGAGTACACTAGCACTTTGCTTCAAAGTGAAGCAAACTTGAGTCGAACTTTCAAGTGAATGTTTAATCGTTGAGTTATGCTATATTACACTATTAGAAGTGATAATGAAGTGATTAGTCATACAATCGACTCATTTATCATGTTCGTTGAAGGCTTTAAACACGAACTTTAGAGTACACTAGCACTTTGCTTCAAAGGGAAGCAAACTTGAGTCAAACTTTCAAGTGAATGTTTAATCGTTGAGTTATGCTATATTACACTATTAGAAGTGATAATGAAGTGATTAGTCGTACAATCGACTCATTTATCATGTTTGTAAAGGCTTTAAACACGAACTTTAGAGTACACTAGCACTTTGCTTCAAAGGGAAGCAAACTTGAGTCAAACTTTCAAGTGAATGTTTAATCATTGAGTTATGCTATATTACACTATTAGAAGTGATAATGAAGTGATTAGTCATACAATCGACTCATTTATCATGTTCGTGAGGGCTTTAAACAGGAACTTTAGAGTACACTAGCACTTTGCTTCAAAGTGAAGCAAACTTGATTCAACTTTCAAGAGAATGTTTAATCATTATGTAATGCTATATTACACTATTAATAGTGATACTGTATGTGATTAGTCATACAATCGACTCATTTATCATGTTCGTGAAGGCTTTAAAGAAGAACTTTAGAGTACACTAGCACTTTGCTTCAAAGTGAAGCAAACTTGAGTCGAACTTTCAAGTGAATGTTTAATCGTTGAGTTATGCTATATTAAACTATTAGAAGTGATAATGAAGTGATAGTCATACAGTCGACTCATTTTCTCATGTTCGTGAAGGCTTTAACACAAACTTTAGAGTACACTAGCACTTTGCTTCAAAGTGAAGCAAACTTGAGTCAAACTTTCAAGTGAATGTTTAATCGTTGAGTTATGCTATATTACACTATTAGAAGTAATAATGAAGTGATTAGTCATACAATCGACTCATTTATCATGTTCGTAAAGGCTTTAAAGACGAACTTTAGAGTACACTAGCACTTTGCTTCAAAGGGAAGCAAACTTGAGTCGAACTTTCAAGTGAATGTTTAATCGTTGAGTTATGCTATATTACACTATTAGAAGGGATAATGAAGTGATTAGTCATACAATCGACTCATTTATCATGTTCGTGAAGGCTTTAAACACGAACTTTAGAGTACACTAGCACTTTGCTTTAAAAGTGAAGCAAACTTGATTCAACTTTCAAGTGAATGTTTAATCGTTATGTAATGCTATATTACACTATTAAACGTGATACTGTAGTGATTAGTCATACAATCGACTCATTTATCATGTTCGTGAAGGCTTTCAAGACGAACTTTAGAGTACACTAGCACTTTGCTTCAAAGTGAAGCAAACTTGAGTCGAACTTTCAAGTGAATGTTTAGTCGTTGAGTTATGCTATATTACAATATTAGAAGTGATAATGAAGTGATAGTCATACTGTCGACTCTGGGTCCAATGGAATTCATAGGTATAGGAAGAAGCCCTGTCAAATAGATATTTTTGCCGCCGACCATATTTTGATTTTTAATACGATATATAAGGACCGCTACTACAAATAGTACTACACCCTTGATCGTGAAATTTCGATTGCTTGTTGAACCCTGTGAATTGCGTGAAAGTAGGATACTCCAAATTCGAGGGTCAAAGATTTTAGAAAACTCTCTTGGTGGAAAAAAATGTGAATGAAAGATCCCACTGAATTGAATTGGGTCCATGAATCTAAGAAAGAGTGAGAAATATTGAGAGAGATCAAGAAAATTGTTATGGTACACGTCAATTTCTCATCAAACGAATGACATCAATGGTATCGGAGTGCGCACCTAATCGTCCCCCCGGAGGAATATGGGCTTCTAACAAATCTTTCATACTGTGTCCAATTCCGAAGTTAGTTCTATACATATGACCGGCAACGAGAAAAAGAAATGCGATAGCTAAATGATGATGAGCAATATCAGTCAGCCACAAAATTTGTGTTTGTTACTTTTCTTTGTTAGCTCTGTCAACGGCAACTATGCAAAAGACTGTCCTAAGATAGCGATCTAATTCAAGGCTAGTAGTTCGACATGAAACTAAGAAGACAGACTGCGGAGTACCAATCGAAAAATAATAGATGCCGAGTCAGAGATGAGTTGAGGGCCTTTCCTCATAAGGAGCAGAAGGTGTTCCAATGCCCTAACCAGCTTATCGAGTAATCCGAAGAGAAAGAAAGCTTCCTATAAAAGTCAACAGACATTTCCCATAGGGATTGATATAAGGAAGCAAGTGCCAGCTCAAGCAAGATATGCTCTCGAAATGGGACTTGGATTTCGAACATTTGAATTCGATGTCGGGAAATCCCTAGTCCCCGAAAAGAATATTTTGTTATGCCACCGGCTACCGCTTTCCCTTTTTTTGCCGGAGATATGCTTACTGGTCTTTAATGCTTCCTTCATATCCAAGCCAATCTCTCACGAAGAAAGGTATGTCAGAATATCTTCTATACCTGAGAAACGTAATTAGAATGATTCGCCTGGCGTAAAGAGTGATTTAGCTGCTTCCTTAGTGGCGCCAACTCTTTCTATGGATTGCTTCTTTCGCCTCTTTCGCCGTCAAAGCGCCTATGGTACCAATTCATATTTGGTTACCCGAAGCTCATGTAGAGGCACCTACAGCAAGATCCGTCATCTTGGCAGGAATTCCTTTACAATTGGGAACCTACGAGTTTTTAAGATTTTCAATACCCATGTTTCCCGAAGCGACACTTTGTTCCACTCCTTTCATTTATATTCCAAGCGCTACGACATATCTGTGTACTTATTTATATTTATATACATTCTTTTTTTTACCATAAGATATATTTTTGATTAATCAGTCATATTAATTCTATTTAATTATAAATATCTATAATCGTATTCTTCAGTTGATGATATATCTTTTAACCAATGGTTATATGACAAGTGGGTCGCTACTTCAATTCAAGCGCAAGCCCCCTTATATTGCATAGCCTAAAAAGCTATAAGCAAAGTACCAAAGCGGCTGCGGGATTACTCAAAATTTGAATATTTTATTTATGTCGTAATTGAATAAAAAAACGAAGAAAAATGAAATAAAAAGAAAGCAGAAGGAAATGTTGGTTGATCTTCACTGGGAACTTGAGTAAGGAGTAGATTTTGGTTTTAGGAGAGAGGGTTCTCTAATTTGAACACTACTTATCCACTATAAAAAAAGATTTTTTGCGCAATTATAGGCTTCTCAACAAGGCCTAGATTCTAATTTTCATTTCGCGTAGTGTGAAACCAAATGATCTTCACTTAAAAAGAAAGAAGAGAAAAAGAACTAGGAGTTGGCGCCTACATAACTGCTTGCTTACTAAGCCATCCTGGCAAGTTCCTCAAGTTCTATTATTATTCTTGACTTGACTTATTATTATAAAAACAACTCACTATCCAAGTGAAAGATGATCGATTATCTACCCAGACTTACGCCTTACCATGGCGTTACTCTACCACTGAGTTAAAAGGGCCTTTTTTCAATTCCTGACTGATTCATTATACGAATAAACTAGATACATGTACATATATTCTATACATAAGTATATGCAATAGATTCATTCATAGCGGATTTCTATTGCATTCTATCTCATCACATTATGTTCTGCGATATTTGAGAAGCACCGTCAATACCTTGGTGTAGGTCCGGGATAATCCTAAGAATTTTCAGATGTACTAGTACTAGCAGTACATCAAAGGTGCAGTCATCGATTCTCCCGAGAGGCCGCAGTTACCGCGAGCAAACCTATTAATGACGAGGAACACAGCTACTAATACTTGTACTTGCTCTGCTATTCTGCCCAAAAGCCTGACTGAGGAAGAGTTACGGGGCGTAAACAAAAAATAAGAATCAGTGAGGTTTGATCTTTAACTCAACATGAGTTTTTTGAAATATTTCGGTCACTCGTTGGCGAGCACGTCGTTGAGTGCTGCAAATTTATCCCTACTCCCCTTACTAGTATAGTATCGGCAAGATGGGGTCGAATCCACAGGGAACGGTGGAAGTCTCTTCTCAATCTACAAACTAAGAATTGGGGTTGTGCGTGGTAAACAATTAAAAGAAAGAAAACTGCTGCGCAAGTGTAACTGGCGCACACACAGAAAGCTAGTATAGAAGGTGTAATTAAATACGCAAGAGATGAGCCCGGTTCAGATTCTTCACTATGAATTCTATGTTTATCCTCGGTCACTAATGGTACATGATATAATTGTCCACGTAGATTAAGGTCCTGTCACAGCTTAATAACCTACACATACATTCCGGTCAAAGTCTGTATGATATTATTACTCAACTAGTCTAGTCAATAACGAATCCGGTCAAGGTAGCTACTGCCTATTCTAGTGTTACTCCTATCATTCACAGTCACGTACTCTGATAGTTTAACTATAGATAATAGATTCTACAACTAAGTCTGCGGTGCAAGGCTTCGCTTAATTGTCTAACCTAATTATCATGCAATTGAGTTCGGAATAATAATACTAAACTTAATCATGCAAATTAAGAACAAGACCTCAAAACATATTATTCATAGATCAAATCCAAACCGAGTTCAGTGAGTTTAGCTACTCATGCTGAATGAATACATCTCAAGAATAATTAAATGACAACTAAAATAACAAGACAAATCTGTATGGTGCGTCGTCAGGCTCGCGTGACAGCTTGCGCGCGTCGGAGTTCTGCTCTCTAAGTATGCGTGTGTGTTCTCTCTTGTGATTCCATAAGCTTGATATTTATAGCCTTGCCTTAGGGTTTCCACGAATATTTAGGCAAGGATATCTGTAGGAAATCATCTATATCTCTAAGAATCAGCTTAGGAAATATTAAATCTCCAAAAACTGAACTTAGAAATATCTTTAGCGCGTGATGACGTCATCGTTCCGAATATCTCGCTTCTGCTGACGTCACCGTTTTGCTGTCTTCTGCGCGACCCACACTCGCGCGCCATAGTGCTCGCGCGCTAGTGGTCTTCTGTCCTTGTTTGTCAAGTTGTTGTCTTTTGTTCTGGAAATCAGCCTTCTTGTTGCGTTTTCGTTCTAACTCATCTTTTAGACCTGAGATACAAAACTACACCAAAAGCGTAATCTTATACTGAAATATG